>JAKEPQ010000743.1:15050000-15135000 GCA_024500445.1 Entomyzon cyanotis
TTTTTTTCCCCCACAAGATACTTATTTTGGGTAATTTTTAGTATCATGAATAATAGAATTAAAAAAAATCCGCTTTCTGCCACATCTTCTATTATCCGTGTTCTTTTATTTAAAACAATGTAAGACAATTATGATAAAAGATGTATCAACATATAGAGCAATTATGTCATAAACCACCTTCTGCTCAGAAAACTTAGCTGAAAGTTCATTCAGTCAAGCAGGCGAGGCTGCCAAAGCAAGAAAATGAAAACTCTATTAACAAGAGCCCGTTGTGAAAGGAGGTGCACAACCTGAGGAGTGCTGGGCTGATAGGTGCAGAACGCTGTAAGAACCACCCAAATCCCTCAGCCTCACTGGCAGAGCATTTCCAGCCCTGCCTGGCACAGCTACACCTCCTCACAGCGATCATGCATGTGGCTGAACACGCATGAATGTGTCCAGGCACGCTTTTTTAACAATTTCTGGTCTGTTTGTATTGATCATTTGATCTAAAAATAGATGTGTTTTGTTCATGAGCTAACACTTGCCTTAAGGCAGAAAATAAGTAGGAACATGCCTGCAGAAATAATATGTTATTAACATGAAAAACAGCGAGAAAAGTACCTCTTGTAAAACACACTGAAGAACAATGCTTGGCAACAGGCTGAGGAGCACTTGGTTTTCATACGATTTCTAAAAGTAACCAGTCATGCTGTCATTAAAGAAACACCACTGAGAAAGCAACAGAAATGTGCCCACAAGTATTAAAGAAATTTATTTTTCAATCTTCTGAATAATCGTCTAAAGAAATAACTTTTTTTTTCAGCAGGGAAAAAAAAAAAACCCACTAAAAAGAAATCCTATGTCCTTATATACCATCACAGTACTAGAGCAAACCTAAAACCGAACAAAAAATGCAAACTATAAAATTCAAGGATTTTGGATGACCAAAATATTACACTGCACAACTCCAGAGTTAGTCTGGAGGGGCAGAGGGTCACCAGCTCAGCACACACACTGTGCCACAAGGAAAAAAGGCAGTTTGATCTCTGAATTTCAAATTTCCTTGCTTATCTCAGCTGCATCACTATCTACCTTGATAGAGAACTCGTATCAGCTTTTCCTATTGCACCTTGGTAAAGGGGAGAGGAAGAGGGAGAGATTTGATGTACACGCTGCAGAACAGAAAACTGCACGTATGAACCACAGCTTTATGTAGAAAATACATCTCTTACTGTAACATATGTAACAGCCTTGTTTGGAAAACATAATGAAATTTCAGAAAGAAGAATTCAGCATTTGCACAGAAAGCAGAGCTCTGCTGCAGCCTAGGCACACATCTGCCTCTTCCCACAGCCTGCTTTCCTAAAACTGGATTTAAGGACTTTTTCAAAGCATGGGCCAGGATGTTACTGCTAGTTTATGTTAAAATAGCAAGAGCCACCGGGTGTTACTTTGATTCGAATACAAGTGGAAAGAGTTTTGAGACAGCAGAGTATTGATATCACCTCTCCCTGCAAAGCCTGCCTGGAGCCAGCAGAGCATTCATGTAAATACTTGTTTACAGATTTTTAACACATATATGCACACACAACAGAAGTTCTTAAGGCAAGCCATGCCTTTCATCTCCCTGCTCAGGGAGCTGGAGAGGGACAGCCCAGGCCCCTGGAGGGTTTGGGTGTCCCCAGGGCTGGGGCTGCACTGCAGGGAGGAGAGGTAACCCCTGCCCTGAGGTGTCCCCAGCCCTCCCGGTGACAGGGAGCACTTGGGGGAGAACAGCCAGGAGTGTCCTCTCCATGCACCGTGTCCATATGAACACCAGTGCCTAAAGCAACCCTGCTGACCAGCAAGGTGAATTTATGACTCAGGAACCTGTTATGAGCATACTCTGGTGGTGTTTATGGCACACTGGTGCACCTCCCATGGAGCTGGGACAAGCCAGGAGCACAAAACTCCAGGAGGAGGCACAAACCCACACACTGCTGATCCCAGTAACTCCACGAGCTCTTCACAGCTATTAAAGTCCATCACACACAACAGCAACGAGAGCAAATGGCCAGGCAACCTCCGTGACTGTATCTTGATCCATCACACAATAGCTTCATTTAGCTTAATGCAATACATCACAAAGCCAGCGCAGGAGTTAACATTAGTCAACAACATAATGGACAGATAAGTGTCTCACCATGGGTAAGAACATACACAGGTTCCATTATAAGATCTATTTTTAGCCCCTCCTCTACTCAAATTGTATGAATAACAAAATTGGTCTGCTTGAAAATACTAAGCTTAAGTCAAAGGAAAAAAAAAATGTTCCCTAGAAGTCATGGGAAAAAAATGAACTATTTATTTTAACTTAGACATCACTCTGAATTCTATAATAAAATTGTAAGGACACCAGGGGAATGCACAATTTTCCATTTGGTACCTAGCTATAATTCACCTTTAGGTTCATTGTGGGAGAACCAGCATTTCCTTAATTGATACTGTAAAAAATCTGCCTTTTGGATGCTGAAAGGTCCTATCTTCTTGCCTCGGTTTTCAGCATTCTTTAAGAGTCCTGACCACAGGAGCAAACATGCACACTGCAAAATAACAGACAACTGAATTTTTTTTCCTGCTGCCAAATACTCCAGTAACTATTAGGTTCATTGAAAATTAACTTATATACAGACTTATTTAGTAAAAGTTCCTCAACTAAAGACACCACTGTACATTATGTATTTGGTAAACCTTGTCCTAAAGATACCTTGAGATACCCAGGTAATTATGTGGTAATTCTTACAAAGAACGAAGGCAAAATAATTTTTGATTCATAGGTCTATTTTTAAAAAGCATAAACATAAAAACATACTGTTCCATTTTATTATCAAAAGAGGCTGAAAATTTGCAGAGTCCTTTTTTCCTTTTCTGGAACTGACAGAAGGAAGGTTTAACAGCAGAAAGGAGATGGAGTTTAGCTGTGACACTTGTTATGTGTCCTCCACAGAAAGCCTGAGGAGTTTGCTCCGTGAATTGTGAAAAACCTGAATAAAAAATTAGTCATTTTTACACTACATTCCTATAGTAAGAAATCTAAGAAAACCCTACCAGAGATCTGAGCTTGTGAGACAGCAGTAAAAAATCTGAGATGAGAGCCAGGAGTTTTGAAGTTTATTCCAAACTCTGATTTGCTGTATGACTTCAGCCAACCCATTTCATCCCTTTTACCTTCTCTTTCTCTGTAATTATTGCAATAACCAATAAGCTCCACTATACACCTTTGGGTCAAGTTCCCTGTAGGTTTAAAATCAGCTCTGCTGATTTTAATGGAATTTCATAGTAATGCAGAATCTGGCTTTCATATTGGGATGTTATAATTAATTAATGCTTAAGAAATTCATTGCAATCATCTGTAGTAGTAAGATACACAAGTGGAGTTATTGTTGACATACTGAAAGTACCTAGAAAAAAAAATCAATATACAGTGTGCATAATCTGCAAGTGCTGCAGGTGGTCTCCTCATGTCAGAAAGAGCGTGTGACAAAGGTGACAGTGAGGCTGCGTGTCCTTCCACATTTGCTGTTGGAAATGCTGGTCCTTACTAACTCCAACACTTGAACTTTCCTGGGTTTTCTGTGATCCTAATGCCACTGATAAATCCATCATCCCATGGATTTCAGCTCTCAACGGGAACACTAATTTCAGCCTATTTCACTCAGCCTGCCGTGCAAGGAATGCAGGAGAAACAGCATCCGGTGCTGTGCTCAGGTTCATCACGAGGGGAAAGGTGTGGGGAGAGCAGGAACAGCTGCAAGGTGCCAGCACTGCCCTCCTGCACTGCTGGGCACCAGCAAGGAGCCTTCGGCCTCCCAGGGCCACCCCAGGATGTCCCCAACACCGCAGGGTTCAACCCCAGCTGGCACCCAAGGGAACCCAACCACCTGCTCATGCCTGGGTGGGATGGGAGGAGACTCAGGAAAAGGTAAAAACCCTGAGGAACAGCTTAATAAATGAAAAAAAAATAATAATAATAATAATAATAATAATAATGTGAAAAGGGAGACAACAAAAATAAGGAGAAGAAAAAAAAACCCCAAAACAGCCCCAGCCTGTGCCCAAGCAACAAGCAGTGGCTCCTGGCCAACTCCCCCAGTTCATACACTGAGCAGGATGTTCTGTGGCATGGAGTATGCCTGTGGCCAGTTGAGGTCAGCTGTCCTGGCCACGCTCCCTCCCAGCTCCTGGTGCCTCTCCTCACAGCACAGCATGGCACACTGATGAAACCCTTGACTTGGGGTGAGCACTACCCAGCAACACCTAAAACATCAGTGTGTTACCCACGTTATTCTCATCCTAAAATCCAAAACACAGCACTGTAACAGCTTCTAGGAAGAAAATTAACTCTATGCCAGCCAAAGCTGGGACAAGAGCAGTGATTAATAATTTTGTACTGCCATACCTACACAAGACAAGCTTTTTCGTTAAAAATAAAATTACTCCCCATACTTTACTCAATCTGCTCAGCAAAAACTGAAACATGATGGTTTATAAAAATTAAGGTCCTTTTTTAAAAACTGCAAGAACACAACTATTCATCTAAAACACAGAAACCTCACCTTTAATTGTCTAATTTTAAAAACTGCCTTTTCTCCTCGAAGCTGAGATTTTCAAAGACTTGTGTAAGTGAAATGCCCAGTTCTTCATGACATTAAAATTTCAAGATTTGATTAGGAAAATCTGTTAGAATTGGCTAAAAAAGACAGCAGTCAACAAAGGATTTTCAAACCTTCTTCTACCAGCATTTAGTCCAGAGTTTTCCAGGCAGGTAATGAACTGCTGAACGTGGCATGAAAACCCTGCAGCAAGTTGTGCTGAGGCAATGGGCACTGTCAAAATATTCTACCTCACCTCACAATCTGATGTTACATAAACTGCTTTCATTTTTGGTGTGTAAGAAAAAAGGCAACATTTAGAGAAAATTAACTGATGTGGACTAAATTATCCTGTGACCTCTTCAAGACAAGGCCCATGTCCTGTATTTAGTACAAAGAGACCCTTTGCAATAAACATAAAGAATAATGGTAGGTTCAGACATAAAGAGTTGTTTTAATACCCCTGCACTCTATCAAGGTACTGGACATCAAAGGGAACACGAGAAATAATGCAGAAATGATAACTGCTGTTAGATTCTATGAACAGCCCATTCCTTTATCACAAAGCGTTACCCATACGGCATCAATTACAATTCTTCCAGACACTACAGGTTCAAAGAGAACTGGAGAAGTAGGGAAAAGGGATGAAGTTTAATAAACAAGGGCTATGTTTGCTTTTGGTGAAAAGTACATTGTACTATTCATTTAGGAGATCATGAAGAAAGCAAGCCTCTGGGGGTATGCAAAAAAATGATCCTGGATAAATGAGCCTATTCTGACATTCTGGTAGGAAAGAAAGCAAAGAAATCATAATTTTATGAGAGCATTTTTCTAACAGGAATGGTTAAGACAACTGCTGATGAGATGTCCCTAAACATTACACAGGCACCATCAATTACCTGTTGGTTTGTTTTATTTTTTTTTTAAGAATAATTAAATAAATCCCAGCTCTTGAACATTATTTGCCAAAAGACAAAAAAAGATCCAGTTACCTGCCGCACTACCTGCTGTAGATACAAACACTCTTACACACATTTGCAGGATCTGCACATGACTATTGCAGCAGTGACCTCTGAATTTGTAAGTCTCCCTCTGTACCTGGAACAGCAGCAAGTTCAGAAAGAGCACTGCGCCGCAAATTAAATACCCACATTTTAGCTATTTAAGCTGAGAGACATAATCACAGAATAAAGAAAGTAAAACCTCTACTACACGGAAGAAAAGAATCCTAAATAGCTTTGCGAAATGCATACCCTGTAATGTAGGAATTTTATAGGGATATCTTACGCGTTAAGATCCATTGCTGGAAACAGAGTTAGGAAAATAACCTTCAAAGCAAAAGCAAATTCGAAAAGCAATTTTTCTTACACTAGTATCCCTATTTTGAAAGTAGTTCATAAAACACTTCATGGCACAAAGAAAACCAAAATAGTGTTAGTGTATCCTTCTAGAAAGATTAACCTGCAACATATCCCAGTGTCTGAAATCAAACATCTGCATTATTTGATCTAATGCTATTAATAAACATGAAAGCTCTGGCACCTGTGAGAGAGTGAAAAATGGAACACAGAAGTATCTTTTAATTAAATATATTAATGGTAAATAGCACTTCAGCAAGGGAATTTTATTTTATTTTTTAATTTGGCTGTAGACTAAATATACACTCACGTAACTTTTAATTATTTCAATATCCATTCAGGTAACTTTTCTGGTTTATTTGTTTACAAACTGACTTGCTCCCTGAGGTCTCAGCTACACGTGCCCAGCAGCAGGAACAGCCCAGCTCTGCTCCAGGAGGGGAAAGAGGAGTTCCTCAGTGGAACTGCCCATCCCTTGCCCTGCCCAGGCAGGAGGGAGCAGCAGGACAGACAACCTCAGCACCCTACAGAGCCCCTCCAGCCCCTCCTGGGTGCTGCTCTGCCTCCCAGACCCTCCAGCTCCTGTGCCCGAGCTGCAACCACAAATCCTGTGTGCAGGAATGAGCTGTGCACCTTCCAGCAGGAGGGAGGAGAGAAACCTTTAATTCAAGATGCAAAGAAAATATGTATTAAACAGCTCTATTCTGTTAATGAAACCTGTATTTTAAAGAGATGGAGAACACAGACCATTATAACGTGAGGCTCCGCTTGACCGTTTAACTGATTTACAGATCCGCCCAGCGAGAACGCAGGAGTTCATTTAGTGAAACGTATGTATGAGATTAACAATCAAGGAAAGGCTAAAATTAAAATGAAGAATGAGGAGAACATTAACAATAAGAATTTTCAAGCGCAGAAAACACGGGGTAAAGCAGTTACACAGTGGAAATGCAGGAAACCGGGGGTTCATTTTCTTGGGATTGTGCATGTTCTGATCCCACACAGTCTGAGACATATTTTTCAACAACAAGCTGATACATTTTCTGTCTGATCATTATGGATTTTGACAACGTCATTTTGGAACCTTGGTTACTAAGATATCAATAATTAAACGCTTTCACACTTCGCTCTTGTGGATACTGGCAACTTATCTTTGTCCTCCGAAGAAGCTAATGGTGTAATGGGCAAAACATCAAGAATAATTAAGGAAAATGCTGGTATAAACTCCATCAGAAAAAAAATACAACTTTGTACACAGTTCCTGCTTGATACCTCACATCCTGTACTTAGTTTCAAAAAAAAGGAAAGTTATTTCTTTCTGTTACCTCTTAACCATGTTTTGTCTGTGTTTAGAGAAAGAAGTACATGCTGTAATTAATGATTTAATAGCCTCTATGTGTACTCTCATTTTCTAGTTAAAAGAATAACTGGCTGAAACAGCAGTAGCCCATTACAAGAAGCATCCTTCTCCTTTTGTCTTCCCCTGTAGAAATGTTCCCTGTAACACAGTGCTGCTCCAAGTCTCAAGCCTTGATTTGCAGAGAAGATAATGCAACCCAGTGACATCTCAGAGAGGGGGGGTTGGGAGAGAAAGAATTAATTTTAAAGAGCACGAAGTCTGTTTTATACCTATAAGTGTATAATCTGCCCTAACTGGGGAACTCCTGCAGGGAAATTCAAGGAGGTGCAAAGTCCCTTCCTAAGGCTAGTCGAGCCAACAAGGCAATAGAAAGAATTTAAAGAGCATGTAGAAAGACAACTCTGTTATAAAACTACCAATATCTTGATGCTGTCACTGTGAGAAACCAAGGCAGAACAGATTCATTTGGCTGAAGAGTGGATGCAGCTTTATACAAATGATTAATACTTGGCAACCCCCCTCCACTTGGCTTGTCACCAGCAAACTCACTATACTTCCTCCCCAGCCCTCCATTGTATTTTATATAATGACAGCCTCGGCTCCAAGATGAGATGAAGCTCCCATGTCTGGATCAAAAGCAAGGAAACCTCACGACAAGGGAGCTGAACAGCCAGTTTAGCTGCAGGAGAGATGGACAACTTGAATCTGCACCTAAACTTAGCCAGGATCTCCATCCCATCATCATTCTGTTCTGAGGATTAAGGTACAGCACAGGAATGGTCAAAAAGCACAGAATTATGTGGGGTTTTTGTTAAATCAAAAAGCCCCAGTGAACAGGTAACAATACCACATAGCACTGCTTTTACATCATCCTGGACAAGTCCCAAGCATAACTACATAACTAAGCAGGTGATAATGCACAGTTGTCCCAGAATATTCCTGGAGAGGGCAAGTCTTAAGGTACAGAATTACAGACCCTGAAACTGCATCCCAGAAACAAGGAACAGAGTGGGAAATAAGTTAAGCCAAGCACTGGGAGGGTGGTAGGGCTGCATTGCATCTGCCCTGCTCTTGCTGAATACCTAGAGATGGACTGAGAGATCCACTGGCCTTGAGAGACACTGACTGGTACTACTGAGTGTCTTCAAGAACTGGAAAAACATCAATTACTCCCATTCTGTACATGCAAAATACAGCAAACTGTTACCTGACCTATGGAGAGTGGTTCCCTTCCAGATCAGCATTTGCACAGTACTGCATATCCTTCTCTTTAAAATGCATAATCCTGTAATTATTTACACACTTTTCCATTCCTTTGCATAACAATTCAGTGTTCAAGTTGGTGACAAAATTCTTACAAAAACCATATTAGCTCCACAAATGTTTATCTTTAATCTACAAATAACTACATTTGGAGAAAATGAAATGCTGCCTTTTCATCATTAAATTATGCAAGACTTGCAATCTTCATGAGTAAATTTGTTGCAATGAAAATGGACATCTTGGTATGAATTACAAAGGACTGGAAAATCTGAAGTAGAAATAAGCCACCAAAAAACTACAGCGAGAAATATTACAGGAACCAGTATGTCAACCCTAATTGTGTAATTACTTTTTGGCTTGGTCATATAAGCTAGAAGCAAGAAACAAGAGACAATGGTAATTTCTTACTGCTGAAATGAAGGTGTCAAACTGTCTTGTATGCTCTGTGTGCTCTAAGCTAAAGTTTACATTTATATCATGTTACTTCAATTACAATCTTAAAAGAGACTTGAATGCTTCAGCTGCATTAGGCCAGGATTTGTGGATGTTGAACACACACACACACACTACCACTTGTCTGTGTAAATACATTTTCATATGTGTGCTTCTTTATGGTCATTCTAATCCATGGATCTTTTGTTTGAGAAACAAAACTTTGTTTTAAAGAGGGGGAAAAAGTGTATTTTGAAATATTCTGCAGCTGTAAGATTTTTTTCCTGAGGAATTTAAAAGATTAATGTCTGCAGTGACATGGAACACAGAGAAACTCCGTAACACTGCAGGGCCTGATTCTGACACGCGGGCTCACAGCACTCCAATCCCCAGATAACCTTATTTTCACAAGGAGCTACCCACTGTAAACACAGAATTCTGCCTGCACTGAGCCCTGCCCAGCATGAGAAGGTGTGAGGAAGAGGCAGCTCTTCTCCCATCGCTGCCCCAATTCCCTCTCTCCCGCACCATCCAACGGGGACAGTCATTAGCTGTCTTTCTCAAAAGCAGCCCAAAGCAATCTTTATGCTACTGCACATTATTGTCACTGCATTTTGTAACTTATTTGTTTTCATTTCTTCAATTTGCCTCTCGTGGGGTTGACCCCTGGTGCAGTACTGACAGACGTGTGTGTGAGATGAGCAAACTTCATCCTTTGGTGGACAGGCAGAAATCACTGGAACGACGACTGCTCTCCAGCACATCATCAGAGCAGAGGGCTGGGGAAAGGAATGTGAAAACCAGAATCTGAGTACATCCAGAGCGGGCACTTGTGTGCCTCATCAAAAACCACACATGGGTGTTGGAACCAGCTCAACCAAATATGACAAAACTTCTCTTCTAACCCGCATTGTCATGTATTTTACAGATACCACATAGTTTTCTATACCTCATTTTAGGAATGTTTGTAACCATTTTAATGGGATTATGGTCAAATGTCTATGCACAGAAATGTTAAGATTTAGGAGAAAAAAATGCTATAAATAATATATGCCACAAAATTACTTAATATCTCTTTTTACGTACAAATGCTACGGCTAATTAATATCAGAGCTACTTATAAGTCTAAAAAAGTTGGCTGGTTTTCTTTGGACTGTTTCTCAACTGACTTGGACTTCAATAGGAATAATTGCAGGGTATTTATGAGAAGTAAAAAAAACTTGCCCATGATGCAGCAATTACTGAAATGCCAAGTATCCAAAGCACTTGACAAGCTGGAATATTAAGATTACTTCCAGGACAGTGGCAAATTACGGGGTTCACTTCTTAGTAAATGACACAGGTACCTAATAAAGACTCTGCTACAAAACAATGCACTCATGTATATACACCATCTTTCTCTGGACAAACACATAGATTGTTCTACCACTACACATAAAATATGCTTCTTTTATTTGTGTACATAAAGTACAGGAAAATATATAGGATTGTGTTGTCCATGAAGTATCATTTTCAGAGGAGCAGACCCAGTCCAGCAATCGTATCCAGTCTCAGTGCAGTCAGTGAGGTAACTAAGGAATCAGGTTCATACTATTTGTCGAAAAAATATACATTTACTTGAATATACTAAGAGGCATAATTTGAAACAATTTCAGGAAGATGATTTTCGTGAAATTGTCTAAAAATCAAACACAACAACATGACATAATTTAAGGCCATCTATAATTAATAAAAATATTCCTTGCAATTTTCTGCATACATCTGAGAAAAAAAATCCCATTTCTCTATTTACACAGTATGCATAACTCCTTTCTCTTTTATTTTAGAATTATGTGAAGAGTAAGGCCAGATTTGAAACTGAGACTCAGATGCAAAGACTGACAAGAACAGCAGCCACAGCCACGAGCTCCAAGGCCAGTTTTGGCTCATTTTTACCTAGCTTCCTCAAGCTCCAGCATAGGATATGAGTAATTGTGACAACTGTAACATTAGCCAGTTTGGCTTTCCTTAGACTTTTTCCTCCTTTTCTGTTTCCCAAAGAACTTGATAAGGATTTTTGATTGTTTGTTTTCTTTCCTTTTTAATTTAGAATAACTTTACTATTAAGATGATTCTTTTTTTCTTTGCAGCTGTTTAACTTCAACTTCAGTTTTTGAATTGTAAAACATAAAAAAGACCCCTTTTTTTTTACCCCTTCCTTTAAGAACTTAAAAACACAAGTTCCTTTTTCTTTTAAGTGCCTTTCTCTTACATTGAATGCCTAATGACAAAGAACATATTGCCAGACCACTGAAAAGGCTAAACACATACAGCAAAACAAAAACTGAATTAGAAATTCTACCTCAAAAGTGTCACCTACCTATCTATTTACAAAATTACAAATCTATTACAAAAAAAATATCTATCTAATTACAAAGCTGTATGTTGTAAGCATTAATTCCCAGAATTTTCTTGTGAAGCAAGGTCTATTCTCCACCCCCCAATACCACCCATAATATGGGCTGAAAACTAAGATATACAAAACTCTGATTTCCCTTTAAAGAAAATCCAGTAATTCCTAATTCACAGCATTGTTTCTACAACCCTTTTTCTTAAGCCCAGAACTGGACACACTACCAGAGCGATGTCAAAACAGGAAAGTTCAAAATCATAGCACTTACTATTTTAAAAAAAAAAAAAAACCAAAACCAAACCCAAACCAACCAACCAAAAAACAAAGCAGATAGTCCAAGGCTTGTTTCTGCTGGCAAGCTCAGTGGTTGCCAGTTGCACACAGAGCCAGCCTGACTGGGATTCAGGCTCCTTTGGCAATGCAATGATCAAATGTTCTGCTGCACCGCATGGATACAGACGGGGATTCCCTCTTCCCCATCCCTTCAACACTGCGGGATAAATAAAACCCTGCTCAATCCTAAATTTTAAATCTCCAAGTAGTTTTATTCTACCTCAGGAAAAAAAAACCAGAAAATTATGCTGCTGTTTCCTGAGATGCCAGCCTCCTCTGGCTGGCAATGAACAGACCCATGAATAGGAAGCTACAGTACGCTGAAAACTGTATATTCTGGATATGCAGTGTGTGTAAAAAAAAGTACATTTTTTTAAGGAATTAGTATGACTGAGAGCAAAAAATTTAAAACACTACTTTAAGGAAACTGTATTTCACCGAGTACTCTCTAATACGTCATAAAATTTATGTTGAAAAATTGTTTTGGTACATAGACTGACAGATTATGAATGTATCTAATTTCAAGAACTTAACCCCTCACTGCAATATTTTTTTCAAAGAAAAAAATGCATGTATATGTTATCAAAAGTTAGGTTTCTTAAACCAGGTATTTCTAGTTTTAGTATCTGAATTTATCTCTGTGGTTTCAAGTTTCGGATCCGTTAAAGATATACATAATAATATAATAAATATATATAATATAATAAATATATGTATTACTATCCAAGGTATGAAGATCTATTTAAACTTCAAAATACCAGCATTTACCAGACACTTTTGACTGAAGGCGAGTTTTGTGAAATTGCTTCTAATAAGCAGTCCTCAGAAAACAGGAGAACCTGATATCAAAGAATGTACTTCTGACAATTTGTTAACGTAAATAGTTTGAAGAAGTAGCTCTTTTAAAAAGTGTGCCTGCTTTCAGGCAAAGCAAGATAATACAGCATTCCAAGTAAGAGAGATTTAAGTAACAATCTAAAGCCACATCCTTGTAAGAGGATTTTATAATGGAGTTGCTGACAGACTGGAGATGCCATCGAGGGCCTGGCTGCAGCAAAGTTTTAAAGGAGTGTTTGTTAAAAATATTCTCATGTTATACAGTTGGTGGGTTTCAGTTCACTGTCAAATTAAATACAACATCTTTTTTATTTTTCATATCTCATAATAGCTTGTTCACCTTTTTTCCACTGATGTCACCAATATTTCATTATCTCACTCATTATTGATCTTACTTTTAATGCAATTTACATACATTCAAGCACCAAGAGATAATAATGATGATAACAATAACACCCAGTGTAGTGTGGCTAAAATGCAACTTCAAACTTCCAGACTGCAGTTGTAATTTATGTTGTGTCTTTCTTTGCCATGTTTTGTCATAAGAACAGAAGCGAAAAACTCTGTTGAAGATGTATTTTGAGAAAATGTCATCTATATGCACAAAGACAAAAAACAGTAGTAGTTTTGGAAGTTCTGTCTTGCTTTGGGGTTACCCACCTGCAGCTGCTAAACAGATCAGCCAGCACATGACTGCCCATGAGCATGCACCCTGCAGCTAGTAAATGGCTTTTTTTACTCATTTTAGCAGAATGTCCATTTTAGACTGCAATAAAGAAAAAACAGCAACCAAAGGCAAAAGGCTACTGGGAAAATTGCAGATTTAGTAGGGATATTTTGCTGAACTTTGACGGTAGAAATGGGAAACAACCTTGACACATATAAACACGATCCTCCTTTTATTTTCTTCAGAAATACCCAGAAGGTGAAGAGCATTTTTTCGTACACAAGAATGTGTAAAACCCACTGATTCAGTACAAAACTATCTGCAGGAGATAAGAACATCTGTAGTGTTCTCCTGCCGCAGTCTAAACACTGGGTGATAGGCTCTGCTCCCTCCTGGTCGCTGATAACAGACAATGTGTGCTCCTGACAATATCATCGTTATAAACTTTATTATTGCGTTTGCTATTTCGCGAGATGTCTGGCAGGCGAGTGCTCAGACACGGCATAGGGTGTCATTCTCCCACGAGTTTCATGGATATTTACTGGATTCCAGTATAAGCTAACCTGTTAATGCTCCTGGAATGTATAAACACTGTTAACTGCTAAATTCCCTGTATCAACATTTCAGACATAACCATTAAATAAGTTGGTTGCTAACTGTTGAGGAAGATTTTGATTTATTGAAGAAAGTATCATCATGGGATGAAAATCAAGATCACATTTTTAGGGAGACATGACATATTATCCATAACGAGATGTAATTTTGTACTAAAAGAGTAAGGATAAAGAGTGAATTTTTAGAATAGAATCAACAGACAAATTTACACAATGCTGTTACCTATTGATACAGACGCTTGACTGATAATATTGTCTATTTATAACTTAATACTATTCTGAATATTAACAAAAGTTTCTTGGCATCCCATTAGTAATTCTATAATTATTTCAAAACAGATTAAAATACTCCACCTGATTGAATGCCATCAAACAAAAATATCCATTCCTGATTGAGACATTAGTATTACGTTACATTCCTCTTAAGAAAAACAACTGCTTAGCATCTAGTCCCAAATCCTTACAGGTTCTTCAGCACAAAAAAAGATTACTTGACAACTTGAGAACCCAGCCAAGAGCCATCCACCAGAATCCATCAGTATCTGCACTACATCAACAACGAGCAGAAGCACAGCGTAAATGATCAGGTAACACAGATGAAATTCTGCTCTTTAAATTGGCACTACAGACCTCAGTGAATGCCCAATAAAGTTAAAAGAGTCAGTAAAAGAATAATATTTGATTTCAGTGGCTTTGGACCAGGTCTGAACAAGAACCAGCACTGGAAGCATCACTCTCCATGGACACTCCCCAGCAGTACCGACTGCTCCAAACCTTTGCCTCAAGCTATCCACAACCGAGACAGTCTGTGGAGTATCTGGAGTTGCAGCAACACCCAGGGAGCTCTGCAGGTCAGGCTGTCATCACCTGCAGCAAGGACACTGGCAGACACTGCCCACCAGGGCTGGCATGTCCACATGTGCCCATCAGGGAGGGCATGGCTGCAGAGGTGACCTGGGGCAGAGCTGGGCAGCCTCCCTGAGCTCCCCTCACCTTTATGTCCTGCTGTGACAGCCTAGCAGGCTCTGCACAGGAGCTGAAGCTCTCCAGACCACACCATGTGAGTTCATTTTCACCCCCGAGTGCCTGAGCCACCTCCCAGCTGCTGCACACAGCAACTCCTGAGACCAAGGAAGGATGGAACTCCTCCTTCCTCCACGCAGGTAGATCCCACACTGAACACAAGCAGGGTCCCAGTTATAACAATGCAAATCCCTCAGCTTAAGAAATTGCCATTTTAAAGCTTTTTGGGGGGAGTCTTGTCTGGAAAGTAGAATGCACACCAGTGATTTCAATAATTATTATACACTCACAGTTTTTACACAAAAAAATCACACAGGGACATCTCTGCTGGATGTAAGCAGCAGAATCTGGGGGACTCCAGAGCATTAATATTATTAAATGTTTCCAGTACTGCTGCTGAGAAGACCCACTCCTGGATCAGAACTCCATCACATCGTGTGTGACACGAACATCCAACACACAAAGACATTTCTACCTCGGCAAAGTAAGCAAACTACTTCACATAGAAGTGTAAAGAAACTGTGTTCTCCAGTCCTTACAACAAATCACACTCTCATTGTAACATGGAATTTAACTGTTTTGTTTCCTTTATCAACATTCAGTGAATCAACTATAGAAAATATCTGCGGTGTCTGTAAAAAAAGTTTTTAATTTTAGCCTAATGCCAACACAGGGTATTGTACGCTAAAAAACACAACCAGCAAAGATCAAGTAACAAAAGATGTTTTCCTTTGAGGAATGTTAAATACTTCGCTTTTCCACGACTGAGCACAAGTTTCTAAAGGATGATAACTTTGTTTTGTAATTTGTTTATTGCTTAATCATGAAGACCAGATTGAGCATTTGAGTCACACAATTTTGTGTTGCACACTCCTACAACAAGAATGTGCTGTAAAATTTTATTTCTTTTTCCTTCATTCAGCTTACTGCCTGCTTGTCCTCCTGCTTATTCAGCTAACCGTCTCGAAATGAAATGCAATCACATTGCAAGATTTCACTGCTGCTAGAATATTTTACACAGAAAACATATAAGCATGAGGAAATAATGTACCAGTGTTCTCATATATTACATCGGACTATTTTCTAACTAATATAGATAGGAAGCATTTTATTGCAGGCCCAGAGCAAAAACAAAGGAAGACAAGGTATCCTGGGTAAATGATACATTTCAGCAGATAAAAAACCCACTCACACTCTATCTTTGCTGTCTCAAGTTCTACCTTCTACTTTTCAAATATTCTTTCACTAAAATTTGCAACAAGTCCAACCCAGTTCAGTCCGCCTAGTTTCTGTCTCTCTGTTTTACTTACAAGGTTAAGGTGGTTGCCAGAATTGTACTCTCATGCCCAAACTAACTAAATTAATATGGCAAATGCAAAGGGATTTGGCGGTTAATTAGAAAGCAAAGCATCTGTTTAACTCTAAAACAACAGCACAGTGTACACAGGATTTTGAAGGTAAGCGAATGAGAGTAACACATTAATTCAGATATTTCTATTTTGGGGACTGTACAGTGGTTTGGATCTCTACCTATCAGTCTTTTCTTCTGCATGGCACTAGCTCTTCCTCTCCCTTTTCCTGAAGGCATTTCCAACCCTGCTCCTTCCTACACAGCTACCCTAGGGATTGAAGTAGTACCCTGCCTGATGGCTTTTATCTGATGATTCCCTATCTCCAAGGCCATCTGGCTCTGCTCCTGGATTATCAGTTGACACAAGTTAGTCATCCTGCACCTATGACAGTAAAACCATTATCTTTTACCCCAGTCATTTCTGAAGACGTATCCTAAAAAATATGCTGAATAAAACAAGGTACTTGACATCATTTAAGTAACTACACATGAATGTATTTTATGCATTTCACTGCAGCGTGGCTTGGACACCAAAGGACAGTCACTAAGAGAACACCAGGACATCTTCCAAGCTTCAGGTTTAGCTTGCAGAAGACTTTTCTTAAGCACACTGCTGACAAACTGAAAACTGGAGATAAGAAATATTTCTGTTTCACTGCACAGCCTGGTAGGACTGAAGCCCTAAAATCACCGTGCATGTAAGAGATGCAACAGCAAGCTACACTGAGAGGAATAAAAAGGGCAACTAACCTTAAAAATGTGGAATAAAAAGTCTCCCTCCTATTGGAAATTTTCAAAAGGAAGCACATATCCTCCATCCTTTATGGACACAGTGCACTCTAAAGCCAGTGAAAAACACCCTGGGTGTCTGGCAGAGAGCAGGACAGACCTGAGGATTGTCAGGCACAGAGCTGCAGGGGGAGAGCCTGGAACAGGCAGGGGCATGGGCTGGGCTCAGGGAAGCCTTGCACACTCACTCATTTCAGCCAAGCACATTATACACACACATATATATATATATATATATATATATATATACATATAATTTCCTCAAGATGTTTTTCTCAGGACACAGATACCATGTAACTCAGTGGTTCCTACTGAGATACTACATTCTACTTAACACAGCGAGTTAAACACTGGCAAACGCTTGATTATTATTTGACTGTTTATTTTATACTCCCTTCGCACATTCTTCCACCAGTTAAAGCAAAACAGTTTGCTATCTGTGCCGGTGCTAATGTTTGACATATTCTGCCCATTTTTCACTTCATATGAACAAGAAGGCAATCCAGCTTCACCATGCTCAGTACCAAGGTATTTCAAGTTTCTAAACAGTTTGCCTTATACAATTGCAAAAGCAGCCTGTCTATGGGGAAGGACAAGGAAGGGGATAGGACAGAAAAACCCTTTCATAGAGTCCAGCCTCTTTCACCTGTGAATCCATAAATATTGGAAATGGGGAACAGCTATTCTCTCTTCCCTCAACGCCATGCATTGAACAGAGACTGGGAAAAATAAGAGGGAAAAGATGCACCTCGCCTTGATGAGCAGAGGGAAACGTTATCACAGGGAACTTTCATAATCAAGCTGCTAAAAAGTCACTATCAGACTAACAATAACCACCTGTATTCCAGCATGGAGCCATCTATACATATGTCTCTTAGCCAACATTTCCTTGATGTCAGCACCATATATCCCTCCATTAGGGAGCTGCTGCCACAGTTCCCCTATCAGTAAATAAAACAGCGATCAGCAGATCTGAAATACAGCAAATACTTGAAAAGGTATCAGAGGTGTTATGTGAAAAGGAGACAAATCCACTTCCCAGCAAAGAAGGAGAGAGCTCTTTAGCCATAAACATGTCAGCTCCCATGCCAGCATGGCTATCCCACATTTATTTAACCCACAGAAATGTGCTAGAGAAAGCACTGCATTCCTGTACAAAGCATCCCCCATTTCCCCTGTACAGGCACATGGCCCACTCACCTATGACAAAAAATGCCAGTAATATGTCAGACTGAATCATTATTACATACAGAAGGAAAAAAGTTAGTCCTACTAAAAAAATACCTGCCAGCAACTCCAGACAACATCCTAACTTTACATAAAAGTGCTGGGCTATCAGCCAAGGGGGGTGCTGACTTTGGTCACACAGTGCACAAATGATATTTCTAAAGCTAATGCTAATACGCACTACTATGCTTTTGGAGAGATTTTTTTTAAATTTTTATTATTTCTCACACAAAATTTGGTGAACATGACGTTCTGAGGAATCACTAATATGAAATGTTACTTGAGGATACAGATCTCTCCAAGTCATCCAAGTTAGCTGTAGCCTGAGCTTCCTGCTCCCAGTGTTGGAAGAACAGCTCTACGCAGCAGATGTGTCATACCCAGCACTCAGATGGCACCCCGTTTCCTTCTTAGCTGTGTTCTCTACTCCTCTGAGTAAATACTGGAAGGGTTACAAGTGAAACAGGGTGTGAGAGCAGAAAATGTGATACAGGCTACACACAATTAGCAGAGGAGCTGCTTGTGACACAGGGATGCAAAGAATTGTGCAAAGAGCACTCCAAGGCACCAGCCAGTGTGAAAGGATGGCATGTGCAGGAACAGTGCACACGATGCTCATTCTGCAGTTTAAATTCCCAGTATTTCACAGCAGGGATCCCTGCAAATCTTGCTGATAATCAACACTAATACCTAGTTTTGATATTAAAAGTAAGTGGGTTTATTCTCCTGGCAGCACAAACTTGGAGTTTCTTTGTTAGGTTCTAGAAAACAGGGTAAAGGAAATCTGAAACCAAAAATGGAAAATCACAGAGGGGCAGCGTGGCAGCCACCTCTGGGTCACTACTTACAAAATAGTTTTTCCAAAAAGAAACACTACTAATGCAATCATCATACTTGTGGTCTCCTGTGATGAGTATATCCACAAACAGCTTCTAAGCGTGAACACTGAAATTGGGCTTTTTGGACTACACGAGCGCTCTGTCCAACAATCAATAATAAGACATTGCATTGTCAAAAAAATATTGTGCCACATTACAGCCTCAGCCCCAGGTTTTGGGCAGCAGCAGCACTCAGCCCTGCTCTGCTGGCAGCAGTACAAGCTCTGCCCAGCTGTTTCACACACACTGGTCAGCACTGTGCTCCCCAGAAGTGCATCCTTGTGCACACTTGTGCTGGGTGTGCTCTGCTGCACCCACTGCCAGGGCACCCCAACTCGGGGCAGCTGGAAACTGGCCTTTGGAGCAGCAAATAACAGGATTGCTGGAAAATCAGGGGTCAGGCATGGGCTCACGAGAGGCTCTACCTCCTCAGGCTGACTGGACATGAGACAGCACTGCCTGGACACCTCTCTGTGCCGAAGGAAGGGCAGTGCTGCAGCTCGCCGAGCTATGCCTGCCTGGCTGCTGGCAGAGCCTGTGCACTCCGACAGCGCTGCAGGGCACGGCCAAGGAGACAATACCCTGCAAAGGTGGCCCAGGATGAAAAGGCTGCGTGAAAGCCGCAGGACCCTCACTTGGACACACCAACCACACACTCCAGTAACTGCCAGGGGAGATAGGGAAGCTGAAAGAGGCTTAGTGCAAGCATGCAGGAGATTTGTGACAGAAAGTTAGAACTCCATGTCAAGCCTTTCATGCAAACAATAAATATTACTTATGCTCATAATCAGACTTTTCTCCAGCATCGTCTTTGAATGTTGAACCTTTTTCAATTAATTAAAAACTATGCACTGCAGAGTGCATATTTTATCAGCCCTCAGCTGCTTAAGTGTCTAGAAAAGACCAGGCAGTTTTTCTTTTTTCCAGGCAACCCAGAGCAAGTACTTGCAAGGGTCATATCTTTTTAATTATCTTTTCTCTCTTTGATTAATTATTCCGTCTGACAATAGCGTGTTTCTAATGCTATTCACCTGCCTTTGATGATTGACAACTTTTCTGTCTGATTCAAAGCAAACAGCTGCTGCCATGATTGCCTAGCAACCAGGATGTGATGGATGAGCCCCAAAGATGGATGGCTGCAATAAATCATGTCTCCAGCTATAAAACTGAAAAAAGGGATAAGAATAAAAGCGAACAAAAAACAAAACAAGGTTTCTTCCCATGAGTGCACTCAGCTCCTTACCAATTACACCTGAAATGGACTTTGTGTCTATTAATAGCAAAGTTTTCTAATCAGTAAGAATGCAATGATGCCATTTGTATCAAGGTGTGTTTACAATTGTTCCAGCAAATTGGCACTTGTACTTCAATTACCTACTGTGTTACACAAGTGCAGGAGTGGGAGAGCAAAGTTTTACTTTATACCGTTGAAGGCTTTATAGAAAATACTATGTTTTTTCAGAGTTTTTTCATGGTGTTGGACTTGAATGAAGGGTATAAACTTGAATTCTCCTTACTTTTGACAACTGAGTGTACAAAAAGTAAATGGAACTGAAAAACTCATTTCTATAAAACTCATGTAAGGTCCCTGCTGGCTTTAAAAAACATGTTTTAACCCAAATGCTTATTAAATGTTGCTGTCATTCCCTCTTGCTAGGAGGGCATCCCGCAATCAAAGAAAAAGTTGATGTGACAGGCAGTGTTTCAAAAACACCATCTACCTGTGCAAATTCAAGACTGATCCAACAAAGTAATTCTCACCTCATTTTACCTACCGTTCCTGTAAATCATTTGATTTCTGCAGGATGTGCCAGGCAAGGAACAGTCAATAGTTTGTCAACTCGGAACAAGTTTAACCAGGCTGGGTAACACTAGTGCACAAACACCCCAGCACCTCAACTTCTGCCCTGCCTATTGCTGAAGCTGCTCCATTGTTGGAGTGTCTACCTCCTCAAAGTCCCTGCCTGCACTTCCAAGGAAAGATCTAATTGCCTGATCTATAAAAAGCTGTTTCCTTAATTCTTCCAGCAGGTGGGGGTGTCCTGGTTCCAGCAAAAGTGCTCAAAGAGGGAAGGGATTGCCCTCCCTACTTACACAGCCAGACCATCCACCTCCAGGAGCACCCTGGACACTTGGGAGGGAACACCAAGAATCAGAGATTCACAGCCCTGGATAAGAGCGTGGGCGGAAAAGAAATATCTGAATGCTGAAATAATTATGTCCTAGAACTTTCTTTTGCCATTATTTGGGACCCAAAAAAAAAAAAAATAAAAATAAAAAGGCCATCCTGTTAGCGAAAGGAAGCTGGAGTGTGTTAATCTGTTCACAAACATATTTTTATACTGGAAGTGGCAATGCCTGACAATTTTACACTGGATCAGCTACAGTCCTGCTTATATTTTAGTGCTACACACGGCAAGTCTCAGTGCTCATGCAAAAGGCTGCCTGTATCCTTGCACGGGCCACGGCTTTGTCTACATTCTTCACAATTACTGAAATGCTCCCACTAAAAACTTAACTCTGCCTCTGCCCGTCCCTCTCCCTGCTGTACAAACACACACACATCCACACACGGAAATCCAGCCCCTGAAACAATTGTAAGGCACTCCTGTAATGACCGGCGAGTATCTGGTAACAAACAATGAGAAAGCAAAGCCATCAATCACAACGTGCACGCCGAGGCCTCCATTCTGTCCCAGCTCATCCAACTCTCAAGTTACAGCTTTACACGGCAAGTCTAAATAATATTCAAAATGATAAATGGCACTATAAGCCTGATATCCATCATCAATCTTTTTTTAAGGAACATCCATCTTCAATAATGCACGTTTGAATCATGTGAAACCAAGAGCTCCCAGATTCATTTACACAACCCCCAGCAAGCTGGTGCTGCTTGAATGATACGTGTCAGCCACTTTGTCCCAACTGCCAAACTTAAAAAAAAAGGGGAAAAAAAAAAGAAATCAAGAGAGACTGAGAGAGAAAGAAAACAGGAAGGGAAAACCTTCAGGGGTCTGAATGAGGCGATTTAGCAGAGGATATGAAAGCACATGAGCTCCTCAGTGGCTGTGGCAGTGCCCCCAGCGCAGCCGGGCACTCCTGTCCTGTCCTGTCCCTGTCCCTGTCGCTGTCCCTGTCGCTGTCCGGCCGGCGCACAGGCAGCAGGATGGAGCCGAGCTGCCCCAGCCCCCCCGCGCTCCGCAGGCTGTGATAAATGACACATGTCATTCTGTCGGGAGGGAAGGGTGGGTCAGTGATGTATGGCTCTGCTGAAAAGGAAATCGACTGTTTGGCATGGTGCGGCTATTCTCCACCAGGATTTAGTTTCAGAACTCTAAAATGAAATCTCCGATGTTTCAAGTGCACGGTTAGGGCAAGCTGACGTGCAGCTTTTTTTTCCCTTGCTGCTTTTTTTCCCCCCCCCTTCTTTTTTTTTTTTATCCTCTCTCTGCCCTTCGGATTTCAAAAAACTGCTCCACTGACTGGAAACTGCAAAAGAACACACATATATCAAAGTCTTCAATAGTTATGATCCATGATAAAATTTAAATAGGTTGAGGTTTCTATTTTTATTTATTTTTGGGGGGGGGAAAATGGCATGCAGGCTTGACACAAAAGCAAGATAAAAATTAGCATGTTTGAAGTAATCGTCCCACAGCTTGACATCTGCATAGTAAATTTTAAAGGAAAAAAATGTGTCAGGCAGGCATGAGCTGTTCCCTCCCTCCCCCCCTCTTTCATTAGCTCACTGGCAGGGTGGCACTTCTGAACCTCATTACTGCAGGAGGATTTATGAAGCTGAACCCAATGGCAAAGAAAAGGCATCTGTCAATAATTGTAGGGAGCTGCACTCACAGCTTTGAAATCTCATTAAGTATGCAGTTATCAGGCATAAAGATCAAAAACATTACTCAACTCCGACAGAATCTTATGGAGGAACATTAATTAGCAACAGGCCTACAGTACAAAAAAAAAAAAAAAAAAACCAGACTTCCTCTCACACCTGCCCAACCCACAAACCAAAAGAAACACTCCCCCTCCCTCCAGAAAAAAATAATTCCCAGCATCTGAGACTGATCAAGTACATGAAACAAGAGAGAGGAAAAAAAAATCCAGTTGAGACAGTCTTGGCGGTGAAGAGAGAAAAGGAAGAAGCTGTCAAAGTTGAGAAGGATGTCAGCACTGGCCCTGATTACAAGGGCCTATACAGTTCCCAGGCCTTTTATCATCGCTGCCATCAAAAACAGGCTCTGTGTCACAGATGGATGACTGATGGCTGCCAGTCTGGAGCAGCCTGGCCAAGCCTGCTGGAGGCTCCTGCTGAGCCCTGGCCCTGCAGCAACAGGCTGACCTAGCAGGGAAAGGGCTGCGGCAGCCAGCCCAGCCAGAGACACTCCAGCAGCACCCTGCTCTGCTCTTCCCACTACAATCCAGCCACAGCCTGGTCGGCGTTTGTTTGTTCAGCTTACTGGAGTTAAATGTAATACTGCTGCTCGCCACGCAAAAGGCTGTGCGTTATTTGAAAATAACGCCAGCGAAGAAAAAGGAAAAAAAATTAAAACAACAAAAAAAAAAGAGTAAAAGCTCTTCTTTGTCCGCGCTAAACGTATTTTTCTAATCTTGTTTCTAGTTTGCATTTTAACCACAATTTGCACGTTCAATTGCTTAGAAAATACATGAGAGAGAAATATAAATTTGGGGGGAAACCATACAAATTCACAGGCGAAGCTGGGCCATAAAACCAAGTGACCTTTGCAGCATTAAGTATGGTGTGCAACTAATTAAGAACTATGGCCATATTAACATTTTTTGTTACAGAATCAAGGATATCAGCTACACAGCTTAACCCACTGCACATATTTTTTCCATTTCCTCTCTATCAAAAACTGTGTTTGCAAACAATAACTCAAAGCTACTTGTTAAAAAAAAAAAAAAAGAAAAAAGCAGGAGGAGGGAAATCACCTTCTATAGTCTTTTTCCCACTTGGGACCATGCTTGAAAAACTCCCTCTCTAGTTACATGCTACCCTTCATACATTTTATATTTCCCATAATTTTGCGCTACAAAGAACCTTTCCACTGTACATTTCCATTCCTGTGTTATTTCCCATATCCTGAGTTTTGATCTAATGTACATATTTGTCTCTCATTCCATGGGATATACAGTGATATTTATGTCTCACTTGTAACCACGCTGAAGATTGGCTCCTTAATGAACTACATCTTTAATAGCGCACAGAGCCAGGGATATCCGCGCACATACAAGACAACCTGCCAGTCAAAATCTTTTCAATACCTAAAATTCATTCATTTACTAAGTAATGTACTTTTAAAAAAAAATTCTTAGCTCTGACAAAATACGGAAGTGGAGGTTCCGCTCTAAACAAGGTTTTTAAAAGAATTTTACAGAAAGTGTTACAATAAGGTGTTTATATTTTTTCATATGCTTACCATATTACTTTTATTATGTGTAGCATCAAAGTGATTATAGCAATTACATCTAACAGAATTAATTACAGAACATCCCATCATTCCTAAATACATAATGCATTAGAGGTAAGCCAAAGAAAGAAAACATCTTGACTGTGGTGACTATTGTTGGGAGTATTTTTTTCTTTAAGCATGAAGGCGAAACCAAAGTAGGAAGAAACATACAGAAACAGTGGGGTAACGCAGCAAAATGTTAACTCCAAAAATCTGAATAGAAGGCAGGTACGTTTTTACTAGCTATAGTAACCTGCGCAAAGCTGCGCTAGCACAAATATCCATGTAAAATCCATTAGAGTTTTTAATCACAAAATATGGAAACTAGCCAATTCACCTAACCAATGTGTTAGTACATAAAGGCAAGAATGTATGAGTGAAAGAGTTACAAGCCTTTACGTATGCAAAATAAATTCACTCAAAGCTTCATTAATATTAATTTAAATTCAGAACCCATTTACATTAAATTGTTCATTAAAAATTGCCTATTTTATGCAACATGCATTCTGCAAAGAACACATAAGAAACTGAAACAGAGGGCTCAATTTAATGATGGAAATCTCAAAAGTAAATGAATTTGGATCATCCCAAACGAATAAAAAAGCAGCCCTGTGCGAAGTTTGGCGGAGTTTGGCGGAAGGGCACGGAAACTCGCCAGGGCTTGGCCGCCGCCCTTCCCACAGCCCTGCTGGAGCGGGAATTATTTATGGACAGCACCTAGCCTCAGCTCGGTGGCACTGCTCTCCAGCTGTGAGCAGCCTGGGCCACCTCCAAACTTGTGTGGGTTGCCAGCGCTGCCAGGCTGAGCCGCGCTGGGCTCAGGGATGGGCTGGAGGTGAGTGAGGCAGGCTGGCCATGGAGCTCCTCACTGCCAAACTCCCACCCCAACAAACAGTCAACTTACGTGATTCCCAACAGCTGCTCTCAGTGAAGAAAAGAGAGTCATAATTAATAACATGTGTCCTGACAGAGTTAATTAATAATTTATAATTAAGTCTAAAATACGAACTTGGATTATTCTTGAAGAGTTGCCCCTTTACTGCCCGAAGAGGCCAGGTAATGGCACTGGCAAAGAGCTTTCAGATATTTTATGATCCTCTGGTAACTCTTTCCCTACTCTCCCTCCGCCCCCAGGGGAAAAAATCCCTTTGAACATTTTCTGTGAAATATCTTAAAGTTGATGCCTGCAATGAGAAGTGTTTAAATTCTGCAGATTGGCTCTCTGCTGAGATGACCAAAATATCTTTCAGGCGCAAAATCAGGCAAATGCAGTAGGATGAATCTCGCAGTCTCTGAAATTAAGCCCTACTTATTTCAACTCCTTCAGTTCTTTTTATGAAAATGGTAACAAACAATTTCAAGCTCTGACAATGTTCTATTCTGCATTATTGTACTTAAGAAACAATACAATCTCTTGTGGACTATGCTTTAAATCCTTTGAGCCAATTTTCATGCTTTATTTTTTTTTTTAATGTTGAAATCAAGAAAAATCAATTGCACAAATTTTTTCAATCCTCCTGCTTTAGGTTATGACACATACACACACAAAAAAGCAACGCATCCATTGTTTAGTGGGATTTTTAAAATTAATTTAATGTCTAACTGCAAATGCTGGAAACTAGAATTAATCTGTCTGGATAAAAAAAGGCTTACAGACATTTAAATGCATGTATCGGGACACTTTATCAACCTAACATAAAATTGTCATCTTATCTTATTATATGACTATTTTATGCATGTGTCAAAGAATTTGAAAATGAATGCCTGTCTATTCACTCTAATTACAACTGCATATTATCTGTCTGGATGTACCAGTCCATATCATTGTTACCAAATACAATATATTGTATTCACCTTTCATTTTAAACTTAAGGCTGATAAACCACAATTTGGGCGTAACTAAATTTTTTTTAAAATTACCAAACACACACAGAAAAAAAAAACCAGACTAAAACACCTGAGGTAGCTTGTTTAGTAAATGATGCTGAAGTATTTCATACATAACACATGACTGCTCAGCAACTATGTTATTTTTGGTGTTGTATCATAACCATACACACACATACACTCCTACTTGACAATGCAACACTTCAGGCATCTTAATACCTGATCCACTAGCAGCACCTTGCAAGCAGGGCTGTGCTAAAATCTGACAGTCTGTATTTGGATTCTCCAGGAAACAGTCACGACAATGGATTAAAATATGGATTACTACACCGCAAAGCCAGCAGTGCCAAGGTTTGCTCAGAAAGATAACACATAGGTTACTTTACGTCCTGGCAAACGATTCCTTTTCATTCACTCTGTACCACCATATGTTTCTGCATAAGCGTGCACGTAGCACGCTTAAAAATGTACCCCACACTTCACCCTGAAGGTGATCTTTTCTATACAGTTTCCACTAATCCTGGAAGCAGGGCTGACAAAAAGGACCCACTCTAATCCTGCTAACTCACCCTAGCTTCACTGCATTTCCCATAACCCTGCAGCAGTCACAATTCATTCTAATCACTTTACAAAACAATCTTTAGTAAAAAGAGGAAAAATGCAGACTTGTAAGCCAATTTAAGAAATAACTGCTGATACATCAGTTATTGACTATTTCACTCCTGCTCATGATAGTGCTCAAGGCAAAACCGAGAACAAAATGACAACATCAACCGCACGCAATAAACTGTGGCCCAGGAGAGCACTGAAGCCCTAATTGACAGCTGTCAAGCTAATGGGAGAAATGGCAGCTGATTCTGGAAAATTCTGTTTTCCAGGCAGATATTCAGGGGAATCTATCAAGCCTTTTCATATTTATGCCCCTTTTGCTTTTTTGCCTTTTTTTTTTTTTTTTTTTTTTTTTTGCATTGTTCCTTCACACTTTGCTGGGGAAAAAAAAAAAAAAAAGCAGAGGACAGCCATAACTAATCATTTTGTCAGCTTGCTGCTAGGAAGAATCTCTGCCCAACAGAGAAATATGTGGCAGGTTTGGAGGCAAATAACATACCAAGGGCTGACACTGCAAGTACCTTTATAGGTAGCCTACTTTATCGCTACATTTACTTTTGGGGTATGTATGTAGTTGCAAGCAATTGCCATAAATTAAAGCGAGCGTTCCAGTCGCCAGAGTCAGAGCTGCCTGGAAATCTGGCAGCACAACCTGTGTGCCATCTTGCATCTGCTTGCTGTGCTGCAGCCCCAGCCCCGCTGGAGGGGCTGAGCACTGCCACGGGCACTCAGCTCCCCGGGAAGTGCAAGTGCTCTGCACCCCTGAAACATCAATTCCGTGTATTTCCCTGCTCAGGCTGACCAGGTGAACCTCTGGAATGTAAGCACCGAAGTTGGGAAGAGCCTAAAAAGTGTGCAGCAATCTCTGGGGCTTAAGCCATACCATATCTATTAAAAAATATATATATACTATTGGCCCAGGTTTGTTTGGGATTGTTGGTTTTTTTTTTTTTTCCTTCCCAGAGCCTTGAAAGAAAACTCAGTGTAGTTGTCTGGGTCATACTGTTTTGTTACATTTTTAAATAAATAAATAAATAAGTAAACTAAATGTGATTCCAGCAAATCACTAGTTCCTCCCAATCCCTCCTCAGAAGATATGTACACAAAATATGTATTAAGTCATTTCTGTCAGCAGGAAGTACATTTTCTTGATCTTTTAAATAGGTTTCTAAAAAAGCTGCAAGTGAAAGCTGTAATTTAAGGATGGATAATTACTGTTTGCATGAACAAGTCTGGCCTCTATTAATACAATATCTTAGCTTCCCCAGACAGTAGCCTCGAACTGGTAAATACCTTCTTCCTCCTGACTTACATGACAGAAGTCTGACTATCAGCTTGCTTTAACAGGTGAGGAATAAAATTGCAATCCCTGACTCCTCTTCCCAAATTTATCAACGATATTCACCCGAGTCTCAGAGCAAACAAAGTGAAATTATCGTTTTTACAGATTCTTGATTCTCAGAGACAGCTTTACTCTTCCACAGTGTGGTGTTAACACTTGGGCTAGACATAAAGAATTTGTGCACCTGTCTGTTATGTCTGCGAGCTCTGTGCTGCTGAGAGTTCTTTGTTGTTGTTATTCCACTCCAGACCATTAAAAGGGCCCTAATTCCTATGACATGATTATCCAGGTACCAAAGCCCATTTGTCACCTGCAGCAGAAAATTGAGTTAATGCACAACTAAAGGCAACCAGGACTGTGTAATATCAACTTGATTACATCAAACTAGCTGCAAACCTAATTCTGCTGGATGACACTGCGTGGAGCTTGTCATCTCCAATCATTAAAGCTGTCAGGAATCCATCAGGTTTACAGCTAATTAGGTGAACACTAATGAAGCTGGCAAAACAACTTTTCTTTTTTTATGGCTGAGCGGACCTTTCAGTTTGGAGAAAAAAAATTCTCGAGTATTCTCAAGGTTGCTGGGGACTGGATTTCCTGAGTTACCAATCAGCAGACATCTTTAATTCTCCCCCCACCACCACCTTTTTTTCTCTCTCAGTACCAAGCAATCAATTTGTCATCACTCTCAGTATGCCACAAAAGCAGTCATGAACCTTATAACTCGCAGCTCTCAAGCCAAAAAGGGGGGAAAAAAAAAGTTTCTTCTGTCTTAAAATAAAACGCCTCATACAGCTCACTTATTTATCTTCATGCACTTATCAACAGCATAAATGTTCTTGTTTTTTCACTCTTGTCAAATAAGTAGCCCTTCAGTCATTCTACATCCCCCATATCCATTAGGCAGAGGCATTTTGATAAAGTAAAGCCAAAGCTAGTGTATGGGAAAGAATGAAAGCACTCACTCTGCCAACTTCTGATTGACCATTAAGCTATTGATGAATGTGCCTGTCAGGAGAGAGACAATTAAATCAAATATGAAACAAAGTCGTTTTGACGGGTCATTTTGATAGAGCAAAACCATTCTTCCATCTCCTATTAGTCCTGCAGTCAAGTTTTTGTAATGAATATTTCTTAACTAACCTGTTATTTCTTAGCTGTTTTTTAAGGTGTTAAAAAAAAGGCTTTGCTTTTACTGCTATTTGAAAAAGTAACATTTCCAATGTGACCAATAAAAACAGCATCTCAGTGGGAAGCAATTATACACAATACTAAATGTTTAATGTGGCTATCAAAAAGCTAAAAGTTTAAAGAGATTACACTTCTGCTAAATATGAAAGATAGATCGCACATCATGGATGATTCACTTGAGAAAGGAGGGAGAGAGGGAGAGTGATGGAGGGAGGGAAAGACACCTCAGAATGTGTGTTTAGTGCAGAAACATTTTCTCCCAGCCTATGGAGAGCCCAGCTTACAGCAGAGTGGAGTGTGTCAAACACAAGGAAAAGCTAGATTTTGCAGAACTAAATTCACATTACAAAACAGAATTTCCCAAGTACTGGGAAAAGTTCACCTTTGTCATTTTTCTTGAGAATTGTTATTTGATGGCATGGGCCAGAGAAGAAAAATATTATCACGAAGTATTTGGCTACGATATTGTTTGCTAGATGGTATCACTAGCGTGCTGAGAAACTTTCCAAACTTTCTAGCTGTTTGTATGCAGGGTAAGACTGCTGGAAAGCCTATTTCAGTACTGCCTGAGTGCATGTGGATGTCACAGAGGAGAAGAAAGGAAACACGGACATCATTATTTACAATTTGTGCTACTCCCCGAGCCCCTTGCTGTTCCCCATACCCAAAGCCCCCCGCTCGGAGGAGTTGTGAGGCAGGGTGGAAGCACTGCCCACGTCCCACCTGCACCCTGCAGGGCTCCAGGGCTACCTGCTCCACGCTGCCCTAGCACAGCACAGCACTGCACTGCCAGGGATGCTCTGGAAAGGTTCCACACCGGGCTGTCCACCCTGTCCCCCAAGGCTGTCCCTCTGCAGAGGCTCTGCTGCACTTCCCCTGGGCCATGGCAGCCCTGGGCCATGGTAGCCCTGGGCCATGGTAGCCCTGCTGGCTGGCCAGAGCCCCTCAAGTTGCGCTAACAGAGAGTTGACAGGCCACGTGTGACGTCACCGAGTCTGGCGTTACCATGGCAAGTGATTTATTGATGTTTATCGGGAATGAATAGATCAAAGGCTGCCAGATGACAGGCGATCAATCAGACATCAAATCAAGGATGGCAACAGGCCAAGGAAACCTTTTCCAGCCCACATATCCCCAACTAAGGATTACTGTAAAATTATGTGAGGCTTTTCTTTTACTGTTTTCTTTTCAATTTGGCTTTTCCAAAAAATATTGCTTAAGTTTAACAGGAGTTGACATTTCTGGCAAAAAGAAAAACAAGCCAAACAAACAAAAAATCTCACCAGCACAAAGCCTCAAAAAGTATTTCTAAAAAGGAGAAAAAAAAAACCGGTGGAAATTGTAAAGGCACTATCAGAAACATTCACCAGTCACTTGACAATACACAGACCCTTTTTTCTTTTTTTTTTTCCCCTCCTTTGGTTTACTTTGCAGCTTCTCCTCTGGACTTATAAATAAGAAATCAATAGCATTAACAGAACAGGCTACCAAAGAAAGTGACCAGCTAGGTGGGTCTGTCTGTCCAGCAGAGACATCTCCAGTGCAGTACAAGGGCAGAAGAGGAAAAGGTAAAAGTTGGGCAAAAGAACCAGTTCTGGGCTTGGATCTTCAAGTAACACTGCAGACCCTCCAAACCACTTTGTCCCTGACACTTCATTCACAGCATGCCATGTATTTATACATACCCTCTCTCTTTTCTTTAGGAAAAAAAAAAATTTAAAAGCATATTTTTCCCTGGCTTTCACAAACCCTTTGCCTGTGAGGGAAGGGGATGTAGAAGAACGAAGACTACGAGGGAGAGAATCAAAGTAGGTGCCAAAGTACTGACTGGAAATAACCAAAATTCGGCTCCCTGGCTGCCCCAGCCCCGGAGTGGCACGGAGCACAGCAGCCCGAGCAGCGTGCCGCACACACCGGCTGGCCCCGCTCAGCGCTCCGAACCGAGCCGGGCACGGCAGAGTTCCCAATAAAGCAAAGCGGGCACCGAGAGCGGGCAACGGGCTTTCCCGCGCCCCCACCCCAAAGACACAAAATAAATAAAATAGCCCGGAGCCCCCCGGCCCCGGCGCTGTGCCTCCAGCCCGGAGTCGCTCGGCAAAGCCCTCGGCAGGGCAGCAGCGGGGCAGGAGCGGCGAGCCCGCCGGGAGCCGGTTATGAAAGAGACCGAGGGAAGCGGGAGGAGAAGCCAGCGGCCGCGGAGGGAAGGGAAGGCACGGCAGGCAAGGCAGGGAGGAAGGGAAGGAAGGGAAGCGGCTCTCGTACCTGCTGCGCGCCGGGGCGCTTGCTGCTTCCTCCTCGGCATGCTGGGCTGCTGCGGGCGCCGGCGGGGGGGGGCAGCCGGGGCGCGGGGGTGGGAAGAGTTGCCTCAGCCCCAGAGATCCGGTGAGCTGCTCCAGCCTCGGCGCGAGGGCTGGGTCGGGGATATATTTTTTGTTGCTGTGCATACACGATGCCGAGTAAGAGGAGGAGGCGGCGGCGGCGGAGGAGGCGGCACAGAGGAGAGGACAGCCCTGCTGCTGCTGCTGCTGCTGCTGGCAGAAGAGGGGGAAGTTTGACAAATCGCCCCGGAGGAAGGAGGAGGGGAAGCCCCCCGAAGAGGTGTGCGGGCGGGAGGGCTGGGGAGAGCCCGCAGTCCCCCCCCACCCCGCCCTGCGCCCCCGGTGCCTGGCCGGGCTGGGAGATCACGGCATAAAGACGGGGGAATCTCTTGGCCGGAGCCGGCGGAGCCTCAGCCTGCGCTCTGCACTCCCGGCTCGGCGCTGGAGCGGCGGCGGCGGCGGCAACAGGCGAAGCTCGAAGGGAAACGAGATGATCGCGGTGTCACTCAAACTGCTCCGCCGAGAGGGAGCGGGGCACCGCCGCCGCCCGCCCCGGGCCGCGCCTTCACTCAGTGCGCATCGCCCGCCGGACCGGGCACGGGGGCGGGCAGGGGTCTGCCCGGGGCGACCCCCGAGCCGCGCCCCCTCCGCCACCCAACTTCGCCCGCCGCCGGCGCCGCTCTCCCGAGCCACCCGCGGCGGCGGAGGAGGGCTGGCCGGGCAGGGACAGGCAGGGCAGCCCGCCGGGCTCCGCGCCGCTCGCCCCGCTCCCGCCGCAGCCCTTCCCTTTCCGCCCCCGCGCGCACCCGTTCCCCCCCGGAGCCCCCGCGGCCATCGCCTCCCGCCGCGCCGGGGCACGGGACCCCCCTCCCCGCCGCTCCCGCCCCCGGCGAGGAGGGCCCGGCCCCGCCGCTCCATCCCGGCCGCCCCGCGCGGTGACAGCGGCGGCGGCAGCCCCGGCTCTCTCCCCGCCGCGCCCGGCTCCGCCGCCCGCCCCGGCCGCACTCACCGGCGCGCCGCCCGCCCGCCGGCACATCCAGCCCGCCGGCTCCCACCTGGCTGGCGCCGCGGCCGCCGCGCTCCGCTCCGCGCCTGCGGGCGGGCGGTGTCGGGGCCGCCCCGGCCCGCGGCCGCTACCGGCGGCGCCCCCGCCAGCGGAGCCGCTGCTCCCGCCCCGCGGGGCCGGAGCGAAGGGGAGCGGGCAGCGCCCGCGCCCCACGCACCGGCTCTTCGGGAAGGAGCACTTTTCCCTCGCTTTCCCTGTTTTGGGGGCTGATTTTTTTTTTTCCCTCTCTCTCTCTCTCAGTTGGCTTTTTTTTTGTTTTTTTTTTTTAATTTTTTTCTCGGTCCAAGTTCACTGCCGAGCCGCCGCGCTCAGTTCGGCGAGCGCCGGCGGATCGATGTGCTGCGGGTTTGATTGCGCATCCCTGGGCGGCGGGGCCGCGCGGCGCGGCGCGGGGAGGGCCGGGGCGGCGGGGGGCGCGCGGAGCCCGGGCCGCTCCCGCCCAGCGCCGGGACCCGACGGGAGAGGGAGGGAGGGAGGGGAGCCGGGGTAACAACAACCACCAAAACAAAAAAAAAGGAAAACATAAAAAAAGGAAAGAAAGGGAAAAAAAAACAACCCAGTAGCTTTTTTTTTTTTTTAAAGTTCACGAGGAGGAATTAAAAAAAAAAAAGAAAGGCTGAGCTCACTTTTACGGTAAGATCAAAAAAAAAAAAAAAATCTCCACTCGCCCCCATTCTTCGAGATTTGGGATAATTCCAAATACCTGACTAAGTGCAGATGTTGTTGCGTCTTCACATCCTATAAAGCCGCCGTGCCGCTCTCGGGCTCTCGCTTCCCTTTCAAGTTCCAGGAAATTCAAACACTTTACATGACGGGTGGAGAAGGTTTGGGATAATTTTTTTTTTTTTTTTGATTATTACTGTTACGAGTTGATTTTTTTTTTAAGCTGATCTTTAGGATGAAAAAAAAATCGCAGTCGCCTAAAGTCCCAGGGAAATTGCTACTGTTGGGGGAAAACGAAACATTTCTTGCAAACAAGAAAAATGGTGAGTTCAAGAAAATGGTGAGTTGTCAATTGCCGCTTCTGCTGCCAAACTCGCTCAGTTCCATCTCATTGATACTCGCTGGTTGCTCCTCACAGTTACAGTATCTGCTCACAGAAGGAGCGATCAGATCTGCTTAAGAGACGACACCGAGACGTTTCCCCCCCTCCCCAAAAAGCCCCGTGTGTGTGAGTGTGTGAGCGTGGGTGAGCCGTGCGGCAGGACGGGGCCGGGCGGCGGGCAGCCCCGGCGGGGCGGGCGGGCGGGCTCGCCGCCGCGGCGGTGCGTGCCGCTAGATCCGCCCTAACATCTGTCCGTCTCACCATTGGCGCATCCATCAGTGTCACCCTGGCTGCACATTGCAACGACAACACATCAGACACTACGCAGACCGGGATTCGGTACAAATAACCAACATACTAAACAACTTAACCGGGGAGGAGGGGACCAGCCGCAGCATAAGTATTTACAAATGTTAGACAGCCTCGGGAAGCAGGGCTCGGCTGCGGTTAATAGCTCGTTCATTCTCTCTCCCTCCTCCCCCTTTAAGTAGGAAATAGAAAACCTAAATAATTCACGCCCCCCACCCCCCCGAAGGATGCTGCCGGCCGGGGGCAGGGACAGGGACATGGACAGGGACAGGGACAGGGACAGGGCGCGCCCCGCGCTCAGCCCGGCTGCGCTCCCGGCTCGGCGGGGCGATGGCTGCGGCAGGAGCGCATCGAGCGCGGAGCCGGCGAGAGGCGAACCCCGGGCTCGGGTGCTGCCGGCCGAGCCGGCCCGCGCTGCGCAACATGGAGGATTCCTCCGAGCTCTGGAGCGGGAGAGGCTGAAACAAACTTTGGGCTGCTCGGCCGAGAGCCCCGGAGCCCCGGCCGGCTCGGTTCCTGCTCGCCGCACGGAGTGCGGGGAAGGTCACTCTGCCACCAGGCGCTGGTAAAGCGCCCTGAAAACTACAGCGAAATTAAAATGACACGGCGCTTGTAGTCACTGCAGTCCAGTAAAGGCTGTTGTGAAATGTGCGAGAGCCCTCTCCCAAAGCCAGGGACGATCCCGATCCTCCTCAGCTGCTGGCTGCGGGGCATCCCGAGGAACGTGCTGCAGCGACCAATCCCGAATTTCGGAGCGGTTGCAAGTTGCGAGAACTTTGTTCCTTGCACTTCCCTGTCTCTGAATGCGCTCATCTTTCGCTGCCATTGTGCCAGGCTTAGCCCGCCCGAGGGATGGATGTCAGCCCCTGCCCGCTGCTCGGCCCGGGTGCCCGGCGGGGTGCGAGCCCCTCTGCCCGGCGCGGCTCCGCGGGTGCGCTCGGCTGCACGCCTGCGTGGATTCGTGCGTGTGGTGCCATTCGTGTTTGAACAGCTTCCCGAGCAGCACAGCCTGCGTGGAGGATGCTGGCAGGTGGCACCGCAGCAGCTGAGCGGTGTCACCAACACAAACAAACACGCGAGACTGTCCCCGGCCCCGCTGCGTGGGGAGCCTGGTGTGACCAGCAGCGCTTACCTGGCTCTGACCAGGGCGGCCCACACAGCGGAGGGTGATGGGCTCGTACCAGTGCGCCGAGCTGGCACCGGCAGGGAATGAAATAAGTGAAACTTTCCGTAAACAGTAATTGGAGGAACTTTCTCAGTTCACTTAGGAATAATAATTCTCGTGTGTGAGGGAGAGAGGAAGGCAGCAGATATTCGTGCACACAGACACATGCACTGCACTTACACGTTCACAACTCTCACTGCCAAAATGCTCGGGAAGTTGTGGAATAATTTGGTTGTTAACTATATATATATATATATATATATATTTAAGGAAGAAAAAAAGTCTATTGAACTTTCTATCAGACGATTTTCAGAGGGAAGTGCAGATGCCTCAATGTGCCTCGGCTTCTTTGGGAATCACAGTCTATTCCAGAGAGCCAGAACACGTAATTTTATGAAATGTAACATTTCCAAACATAACGCATCAAATCGATGGCTGTACAGACTCCATCCACAAAGACTCAGCACACGAGGCTCAGCCCTAAGCTCGCTCTTCCCGGCAGTTTTAAAACAAGGTACCAATTATTTATAAGTCACATAATTAGATAACCATCACTCCTGAACTTTCCAACAGCTAAGAATGTTTTATCTTTCCCCACTGGGCACCTCTTACTGCCCTTCTTTGGTGTACATTTTCACTGCTCATATCATTCCTCTACACCAAAACTCCACCAATTGCCCGAGACACCTCTTTCGTCCCCCGGCCCGGGTGGAGACAGCGGCTGAGCCGATAAAGAACCACTGGAATTAACTGCTGGTTATGGGAACGGCCAGGGAGGATCAGTGAGGAAGTTCAGCAAACTTGGAACAGCTGCCTCTTGAAAACCGGCGTGTTTTAGCCGAGCTTTAACCTTGTTCTCTCCCGAGCAGCGTGTTGATGTTTCGCCACTTGCTCACTGCAAACAAGGCAGGGAGCGGCGTGTGCCGAGGTGCCCGTGTGGCTGCTCTACTCGCCGTTCGCCCCGGTTCACTGCTCCGCGGGGCTCAGCGCCGGGCACCGAACGGCCCCGGCCCGGCCGCTCTGCTCTCGCCCAGCTCCGGCCCGGCTCCGCCGGCGCCTCCCCTTCGAGCGGGGCAGAGGAGCCGACGGGGACCTGCAGGTCCTCGCCAGGCGAGTGTCCCCGGAGCCGCGGGAAGGGCCGGGCACCGGCGAGCCGTGGCCTTTGGAGCCGCCGGCTGCAGGGCAGCGCTGCCCGCGGGCCGGGAGCGCCTGGCGGGGCGGCGGCGCGGCCGGGGCCGGGGGGCGAGCCTGGGCTGCCAGCGCGGGGCTGGGGTGTCACCGGGCCCGGGCAGCCCCCGCCGGCACGGGAGGACCGCGGGAGCCCCACGGAGGCGCCGCCCGGCCCCGGGAGCAGAGCAGGCGGCGGCCCGCGGCCGGTACCGCCCGGCAGCCCCTGGCCGCGCTGCCCCTGCGCAGGGCACAGCCTCCCCGCCTGCCCCGCGCCTCCGCGCACCATCGAAATGCGCCAAGGACTTCGGCTGCTCCCGGCGAAGAACAAAGAAGCAGCAGCTTTCATTAAGGCTGGACCAGATGAATACGGATCTGACAAGTTTGTTTAAAAACCCCGCTGCCCACGCCCGAAAACGATACTGCGCTTCTGTAAAATACAAAGTGTTGTCAATAACCATTATAGCAGCGATAATGATCTGAGAGGAGAACAAAGACATTTTGTAATATCTACATAACTTTATTAGAGCAAAATTATTTTAAAATGCCTGTGAATTCCCAAACCTCCTGAATACAAATGAATAAAAGTTTTTCTTCGGGCTAAAATCTTTGCTTGAATGTAAATTGTTTGGGTAAGTGAATTTACACAGCAGCAAAGTTTGTTTGTCTTAGTCCAGTAGCTTTGCTTTAACGAACCAGATGTTTTGTCTGTAAATTGTCCAGAGGACTTTTACAGTTCTGACATGCAATAAGCCCCAGAAAATCAGAACTGGAATAGCTGTGTCCCTGCGATTAGGACCAGGCATTTCGGGAAGAGCACGAGGAAAATAGGAAAGTGTAAGCACGCTCAGTGTCCTCATATTTGGAAACCTCATTTTAAACTGTAAGTAATCTTGTCCGAATCGATTCGCTTCTGCCGGGAGTTGACAGCAATTCCCCACCCAACCCCAGATATTAGCAATACATCCCCCCCAAGAAAAACCCCAAGCACAGTGCGGAGGGGTGGGGGAGTAGGCTTCGGCCGAGGAAGCCGCAGGGCGCGTTGCGGACCGAGCGGGCCGCCCGGAGCGAGCCCCGCGCTTGGGGCTGGCCGGCGGGCGGTGGCACTGCCCGGCCCGGCTGCGGGCGCTCCCTGCGTGCCCCGGTAGCGCCGGGCGGCAGCGGCGGCTCCTCTCCCGCGGGGCCCCGGCGCTCGGAGAGCACCGTCCGCCCCCGCCCCGCCGGGCCAGCAAGTTCGCGGTGACACTCGGGCAGAGACAGCGGCGGCCCGGCGGGGCTCTGCGGGATGGTGCCGCTGCTGCTGCCCGGAGAGCCGGGCCCCGGCGCGTCCCCGCGGCCACTGGCGAGTGCTCTGCCTTCCCTCTCGGCCGGAGAAGGGCTGAAGCCACCGAGCCCGCCCGGCTCCCGCTCGCCCCTGCCGGATTTCCCCCGGGCTGAGCCCCGCTCGGCCCGGCCAGCGCCCGCCCGGCACTCGCCGCGCTCCCAGGGGCTGCGCCCTTTGGAGATAATGCTGATCTAAAACAAGATCTATCGGCGCGATTCAGTCCCGCTCAGCCATCACTTTTTCCCCTCCCTTGAAAGGACTTGGGGTCCCTAAAGAAACAACCGGCCGCTGCTTTGAAGGAAATAAGCGATACCATTCAGAGCTACTGTAGCGTAATGCATTCACTGGGGCGGCAGGAAAACCTTTTAAAGAAAAATAGTTACAGATCCTGGAACTCCACCACATGTGACAACAAAGGCTGTTGTCTCAGTAGAAGGGCTTTAGCTAATTTTACCTACACAAAGTTTTACTGGCTGCAGGCTTTGGGAACGCCTTTGTGGAGCCTGGCAGTGATCCTCAGGGCTGGCTAATTTGAAAGGCATTTGGAGGATCCCGGAGAACTGGAAGGGATTCCCCGCTTATTTCTCGCATCACCTGAAAGTTCCCATCGCACAGCTGGCACGGCTGCTCCTCTACTGACCGCCGGTGACTCAACGCAAAGAAGATTTTGTTGTGCTCAGATACACTTTAAAAAAAAAAAAAAAAAAAACTTGGAGTAGGAAGTTGATGAAATTTAAGTTAGAGCAAAATCCTTCTTCTTTTTTTTTTTTTTTTCTTTTTTTTTTTCCCTCACAGAAACTTTGTTTCCAGGCGGGGTTTTTTAGTGTTTGCACACAGCTCTTGCACATGGCACTTTCTCAGTAAGCAGCTGCTCATCTGCCAGTAGCTCACCTTGACCCTGCCCGCTCCGAGCCCCACTGACCGCCAGGCAAAGGGTCACTCCAGCCGTCCCTGCCCGTGCCCAAAGCGCGGCCAGAGCTCGGTACCCCGGGGGGACAACGAGCGGCTCCCGGCGGCGCGGCCGCAGCCCCGGGCCGCCTCCTCCTCCTCCTCCTCCCCGCTCTGACCCCGCAGCGGGGCCGTGCGGGCCGCCAGCACACGGGCACACGAACAGCCCCAGCGGGGCCGTCGGATCGTAAATCCCGAAGCCCCGCGCTGCTCGGGGGGGCTGTCCTGAATTCTCCGCGCACGGACAGCGCGGGTGCTGCGGGCCCTGCGCGGGGCCGAACGGCGTGTGCGGCGCCCGGCATCCCCCCCACCCTCAGCCGGGAGAAATGGACAGAAAGACCTGCGATCCGCCGAGCGGGCGCACCGAGCAGGCCCCGAGCCCCGGCGGCACAGCTCCTGTCCCGCAGCCCCGGGCGCTCCCGGGCACTTGTCCCCTCCCCGGCGGCCCCGGGCGGGCAGCAGCAGCGGCCACGCCGTGTGCGGGGACAGAGCGGGGACAGCGCGGGGCAGGAGCCGCAGCGCTCTGCTCCCCAGCCGGGCACTGGGCTTTGCACCGCCCGGCTCAGGCGAAACGTGGAAACTAAGAAAATCTGACACCACCATTGATTCCCTCTCTTTGTTCTCCTCCGTACACAATGGAGAGAAAGGAATGTGACTTTAAAATTGCAATTAACCAGCTTTCTGTCACTGGGTATTTATTCCTATCAAATCTTTCTTCTTCGAAAAAGCACTTCTAATTGCAAAAGAAAACAGACGATTTAAAACACCTTGTATCCTTCTGTAATAAGAGTTGCTTAAATTATGACTGGATGTGCCTAAACAGTCATCTCGTAGTTTCCCACTGATTTTGGTCAGGTCCTGAAAGAATGGCATTTTTTTCTAATGTTTTAAAAGTATTAACTTCCTTTCAAACATTCTTTAACCTTTAATGTTTTGTAACTTGATGAAAAGGTCACTTTGTTCAGAGTGGATGCATCTGCTCCATAATTGTTCTAATATCAGGCAGAGCTCCATCCTAACACTACATTCTTTTATGAGGATTTTTTCTCCTTAATATACTATTGTTAAGGTTACCATGAGTAATTGTTCTAAAGGCAAAGAGCTCCAGACCAAAGGATGCTCGCACTTTATTTAATTTCACCAGCTTCAGATGTTTAGAGCTGTATTCAGCAGATGATATTAGCTGAGCTCTGAGAAGCATAACTTGAAACATTTCACCTCTTCCCACTTGTGAGGCCTGAGGTAGAAAAGGAACAGAATAAATAGCTGGATTTTTAGACTGAACTGCATAACAAATAGCACAAAATACTGATTAATGCTACTTTGGACTGGCAGCAAGTTTGATCCAAGTATCCCAAAGTACTCTACAAAGGGCTGTGTCAGAAAGCTGAGACATGGATGGGTTAAGACCTAAGAGTAGAGTGGAGATGCAGAGACCACTGGACATCAGCATCTCAAGACTCAGCCTCCAAAAGCAATATGGTGGTAGAAACATTGCTCATCTAATCACATTTTAGACTCCTCGCTGTGAAGGAAGCAGAAGCTTTCCAGCACATGTAAATAAATATTGATCATTAGGAGGAATAGTATTTTGAATCTGCAGATTTAGCCAGTTTTGATATAGAAAACCTCTGCTTATTCCCATATATAAGCTCAGGAGATGAATGTGTTCATTGCCACCCACAGGCTGAGAATGCCCATCTGAGGGGCAGCTTGTGGCCCCAGCTCTGCAGCCAAAGCTCACTCACAGCACTGTACCCACTCTGCAAGAGCAGTGATCATACCTGGCTGCATATTGGAGACTGGAGCCAGAACCTTAAATTGATGCAATTAATCCCTCTAAAATACAACAGGATTTTCTAATTCTTACACAGTTCAAACATCCAGAGAGTATGTTTAATTAAAACTTGGCTATACTTTTTTTTTTTTTTTTAAGCTTTTCTAAAAAAACCCAAAGAAATGAGCTAATTATATTGCTTAGTATTCTAATAGGCGCTTTTTTTTTTTTTTTTAATAACATACTTTTCTAGCCAGGCCAGTCCCTTGAGGACCAGTTCCTCATTTATAAGGAGGTCCCCAATGGGAGTTAAAAAGAGGCTATTTTATAAGAATAAAATATATTCTGAAAGAGGAGCCATACAAAGATAACCCTGCATCCCATATATCAGTATGGAGGCTGGAATGTGTATTCCAGCGATGCAAATCTTCCCTTGCAATAATTTGCTCGTTAGTGTTAACGAAAGCCCAGATACTGATGTCTCTGTATTTGTTCTTCTATTTTTCATCACACTAATGCTTTTAACTAAAGTTATTTTTTAAAATTTGCTTTATTTAAAGAATTTAAAGGTCAGTCCCCTTCCTTTCCATATGCAAATCCTATTAATAGTAGATGTTTGATATTAATGGGAGTTAATAGAGTAGAAACCCCCTTCACACAAGAAACCCCACAAGAGAACAAAATAACATCAAGATAATTTCAGTAAATTTGTTGCTTCTTTTTCCCCTTTGAGTAACCAAATATCAGGGGAACAGTACCTTGGAAACAGGAGTGACAGCCAGAGGAGAAATGAGATGTGAAAGGGCACACAGGGCCCTCCCCAGCTTCCAAAGGCAGGGCTGCAGGAAAGGACAGAGCCTTCAGCAGCTGGAGCCCATTGCCACCTCGTCCTCCTCAGCATCTCTCACCTGCAGGAGCCAGGCAGGACACAAGGTACCAACACCCTACCCATCCTCCTAAAGGGGGAACAGGCAACTTCTGCTCCCTTCAGAGGCCAACAGCCTCCACCTGTGGGACCACAGCAGCTACTCAGGGAAAACAGGAGCTGCTGGAGTTGATGAGGGAGTGAGTGAAGTTACTGCCTCTCCCAGCCTGTTTAGCCAGTTTTGGAGTTTAACTGTCTGGTCAGTGTCTTTCTATCGATAGTTACAGTTGCAGGACTCACTGAGGTTTTGATAGTTTTTTTTGTTTTTTTTTTTAAACTACAGCTGTTCGTGTTAAAATAACAGCACTGATATGCCTGAGGAGGTGGAGTTAGGGAAAGAGGAATAAACTCATTGCTTTCATCTGCAGTCCCTGTAGGAAAATTTCTCCCAGTGCTAATAAGTGAGGAACAACCCTATCTAGCTTAACTTTTGCAATAAAACTATCTGCACTGTTTTTCAAACAGATGAATACAGACACCAAACAGCAAAGCATCATTAGTCGAGAGCAGCTTCTCCCTCGTTAAGAAATAGAGAATAGCTGGTGCAGCCCCTGGCCTGGCCAGCCCAAGCACAGCTCCTGCAGATTAAGGTCCTCATCTGTTTAATTAGGGCAGGCTGAGGTAATGTGATTGAAAGATGTGGAGAAAGGGATGAGTCATAGACCACAGAGTGGTGTTAACTTACCTCTTATCAAAGGGCATTAATCCCCTCCCTCTGAACACCTGGGAACCTTGCAAGGAAGTCCATCCTCACTGCAGCCTCCTTCCTAGTTGTCACTCCTGAGTTGAAAAAGTTTTCCCAGTACTTTATCTCAATCTGCACTTAGTGACATCGTTGTACTACAGTCCTCAACAATATCCCCTCCCAAAACTCAAAAGACCTCAGCGGTTTTTTTTAGAGAAACCAACTTTTGTTTCCTTAAATTTAATTTATTTTCCCCACTGCTCATACCAAAGGGATTTTTTTTCTTAATCCCTGAACCTGGTTTTATCCTTAGAAAAAGGTTGTGTATAAGAACTATAAAGAGTCCCTGGGAGCTGTGGACAGAGCTCTGCAATGCTCTTGGTCCCTCCAACCTCTGAGCTGCAGAGAGACAGCAATAGCAAGGACCACAGTCCTGTGGCCCCAAAACACACAGAGCTGCTGCTTCCGTGGCTGGATACATTGAACAAATCATTTTTGCTCTTCTTAGCTCTTGGGAAGTTGGAAAGTCCCTCTGAAAGAGGGGCTGTGGGCAGTGACAGCCCTTGTGACACACACCCAGCCTCCATCTCTCAGAGATAGTGTTTCTGGCTCTTTGCAGACTAAAGCAGATAGTATCGTGCCATACCGGGGCTGCATTAAGGTCACCTTTGCTTTCAGGGCCTTGATGTGGCCGTAGGTTTGGCCAGGGAAGGGCTGCAGGGTAGGAAGCACGCTGAGATAAAAGGCATCACGTTTCTGAGGAAGCCAGGGGCCATTCACAGGCGTGAGGTTTGGATTTTAGCTGAGACACACTCACAACTCCCCTTGGCTCCCTGGCAAATAGGAGAGCACAGAACTGTGTCTTGTGTTTGAAGTGTGTGACAAAATAAGACTTATATGCTTATGTTTTGGGGAGGTGAGTGCTGATTGCTACAAACATTCTGTTTCCAGCCAAACAGCAAAATTCTGTAATTGTCCAGGTAAGTCACAGGATGGAAGAGTTTGCATTTTTGCAAAATCTTAGGTATAAATTACTTCCACAAACGGGAGCCTGGACTCAACAGAACAACACAGTTGTCTGTTATAGCAAATCTGGTGTTCCCAGACTCAAATCTGCTACAGGCATTCTAGATTTTAATTAATATATTGTTTCATATGTATGAGTATTTAATGGTTTGGGTTTTTTTTTTTGTTGTTTTCACACACAGCATTTTCAGCTTAAACAAAGTGTGTTCTCCGCATTGTTCTCAAAGCAATTGAATAAGTATCAGCGAGTCTATAGATCTGGCCTCCTTTGCAGTGAGCAGCACAGCAGTCATGCTTCACAGCAAAGGGATAACATCCTCCAGTGCAGCTGATAAGAGCAACAATTTACAAAGCAAGAGATCCGTTATGCAGTGAAAGCTTTATTACCATGACTGGATGTTACATCTCCAGCACATAAGGGTTAATCATTGCTGCAGTTTGCAGCTGGTTTGTGCTCCCAGGGGAGCCATAGCAATAGACTCCTGGTGTAAGACAAGGTCAGCGCTGCTCTCCTGGGGTCAGCAGGCCACGTGATAACACAACTCCCAAACTTCGCTCTGAGCAGACACAGGTGCCAAACCCATTCTGTGGTCTGGTGTAGAGAGCTTCTTGTGGTTTTTGTTCTCCTCAGGAAAAACACACACAGAGCTCTGTGGTACATAATTGGATGGCGAGTTCTCAGAGCTCCCCATCAGCGAGAGTTTTCTGTGGCGGCAGTGGGTTCAGGAGTTTGCTGGGTACATGTAACATTTCACGGGAGACTTATTCTTAGCGGACTGGGAAAACAGAGCAGTCAATGCTGAGTTTAAGGGCCAAATCCTGCATAATTCGTTCAGTCTCATGGTATGAAATGCTCACATGAGTAAAGTGGGCAGAATTGGGCTGTAACATTCTATTAATATTTATCTTCTACTGCTACGAGACACAACAATAATCAAATAAGAAAAAGTTTAATCCTCAAATGCAGCTTTAATCTTCAAATTGGTTAGCTTATCAGAGGGGTAATATTTATTTTCAAAGACAGGCTGCTCGGAATGATCAGCTGAAATAGAAACCTATAAGTGAAAGGATGTAAGTTTATTGGGCTGTGTTGTCTATATTTATAGTTTCTGCTCGACCCATATTTCTGTTTTTATATGCATGTGTCAAAAATTAATATACGGCAAACTTCACCAACAGTTTTAAGAGATCCTAAAATATAATAAAATCAATAAATGGTGTTCTGGCATAAATGTTTCTGTAGCTGAGGGTGGTCAGGTTCAAAGGGCAACATCTGACCATTTCTCTTTCCCACCCTGCTGCGGAGTAAGACCCTCCCCTCAACTTCAAATCACTGGGGAGAGGGTAATTTAAGCTATACTTGATGTACCCTATACATCACTGTCTTCAGGACCAGGTTTAAAATTAAACTCTGATGTACAAAGTTAAACAAAAATGAGATAAAAATTGGCAGGGGTTGAAGAGGGTCAAAGTAGTCAAAACACAAGGTAGACTATTGCTTCTTTTGATTTATGTTATTCTGTGCACTAAAAAAAAAAAAAATTATAGCTCTTGTGGAGACTTTTTTCACTGAGAATAACGCATTTCTAATTTGTTTTCTATAGACTTACAGGCATTTGGTCTGGGAGTTGGAAGCACTTATTTATTTATTTATTTTGGCAGGGGGAGAATATCCCAACTGTTGGCAGAATATTCAAATTATCATTAGATGCAACCTTTGTCACTCCACAGCAAGTGAAGGAGAAGAGTATTTCACCTTCCATTAGCGGTTATCTTGCAATGCACATATCTTATATTTGTCTAGAGCTTTGATTTCAGGCACCTCCTGTAAGCTATAGTTATGTCTGGTAGCAGAAAGAAAAAGCTCAGTGAATGTTTCCTTTTGCATGTTTTACATGCACATAATGCAGTTACCCTCTAGAATTTCAGTACAGGAAAGATGCCAAACAGCAGATTCTTTTGAAACCAATTCAAGAAAATCCTTGCAGGAAGTAAATTTTTTATGATGCAGTCAACTTTTCCACATATTGCCATTTACATGGTTAGTGTGTTGACTGCAGGCAAAATCATTTGGAATTGTAATCTTTATTTTCTATAATATGATAATGAAATCAACCACTATCCACAAGAATCAAATGAATTTCTCTCTGCTACTCCAGTGGGAGAAATAAAAGGGTTCTACTGGCTAAATTGCCAGGCTAACGGGAAAATCAAAATAAAATCAGATCCTCAGATTGCTAGTGAATAAAAAAATGCTTATTTTAAACATAATGGTGGACATATACAGATCTTGAAATCTTTTAAAATCTGACCAAGCAAGGTTTTTTCCAAAGGTTTTTGATTTTCATACATGAAAGTCCTTTGACTTCATATTGATTACAGCTGGCTGAAGTGTTGGCATGCTCTTAGTCTGTATAAGGGCATGAGACAGCAAAAGCCTCAAAACTTTGAAAATGTTTGAACTTGATTAGAAATCCAACAGGAGAGAAACTTATGTTGTCCAGACAAATATAAAAAAAATATTTTCTGACACTGTTTCACTAATACTGACAATGATGATTCTTTGTTGTTAATCTAGTAAGGACCTGTTTGCCATTTAATTCTCAGATTTTAGTCTTTGCACCAGAAGTCCAAGTGATGCATTGTGTAAAATGCACTTTGTATGTGTGATGGTACAGGACTGACCTACATATATGCTGTTAGTATACAGAATTTGGCAAGCGTTTATGAACTAATTAATAAATGCAATCCTTCACAAACACCTGATTGGAAAGCTGAAGTGCAGCAGCATCCAAACAGCAGGTTGTTTTAACAGATACAGCCAGCAAAGCTAAAGATCAAATGTTAGAATGAGTCTACTATTTGTGATCTACTGTGCCAAACCCTCTGGATCTAACAGCTGGGCAACATTTTTTGTACCACTAGTTAAGACCGTTTCAAAGATCTTTAAAAAAACAAAAAAACCCCAAAACCCAAAAAACAACACCAAAAAAACCAACAAAATTTTTGAGTCACTCACTCGTTCTGTAACTGTAGCAGATCACATGTAGCAAATAGCAGAGCAAAGAGGTAGTTGGTTAGAAAATTATAATTGAAAATTTTCCCACATCCATTACACTTTGGGAATCAGAACTATGAATGATGGAGATGGTCACAAAGGTCACAAGGAATTGCTGCAGTATTCACAAAACTTGTAAATACTGTGAGAGCTGTAGGATCTTACAACCAAGGGTCAGAAAGACTGAATTGGACAGGGCTCTGTATTAGGCCTTTTCCATCCACCTGTCTGGAGGGAGATTTTCCATCCCAGTGCAGCTTTCAGGTTCAGTTTTCCCTATGGTTTTGTACTGCCCATTTTAAGTGCATTGCATTCTTCTAGAGTGAAATTTACCCATTGATATGTACAGATTCTCTGTCCTGCTTATTAATGAAGTTTCTCCAGTCCCTGTTTTTAGCAAGGAAAGCAATCACACCTTAACTCTCCACTGTGTGCACTCAGATTCACATTATTTTGCTCAGGCACTTGAAAAGGTATTGTGCTCCAAGCAACAAGAAAGAACCAAGTCTATAATTTAATAACCCTCCTCTGGCTAATTAGTATTCACTTAGTGAATGAAGGGTTTCCAGAGGTCCAGTCAAAGGCCTGAGCACCGTTTAAGTCCAGCTTATTCCTCAAGGCACCTCTGAACTGAATTGGGCCCCATTTTATTAAATTACAATAGAAAGCCTGCCATGTCAAGTGTGCTGATGCTGGAGACCCAGGCTCGCAGGACCTCACACAGATAAGTAATCATCACTTATGCTAATAGCACATTTGACTTCCCTGGGATGACACATGAGGATGGACTACTTACTTGACTAAGATTAGTAAGAACAGGCATGTTACACAGAACAAATGACTTCTAAATATCCAGCTGCAGCAAAGTGCTGACTCCCATCAGTGAGTGTTGTGAGGGTGAATGAAGGGCAGCATATGATCTCTAGAAACCTCGTTGAATGCTATTATTGAATTGGTGACAGTTTTGCAGATTTCTAACCCATAATAAACCTCAGCTTTGCCTCCTCAGTGACACTTTCTCTCCACTGCTTTCCTGCTCCTCTTTCCTTTTCTTTTGCCATCATCCAACAATCCTTTAAAATTTTTTTTTTTTACGTCTTTCTTTGTTAATGTTTGAAAATTAATTTTGCAGGTTTGAAAGGTATCTAAGTAACAGCCACAAAGCCACAAGCTCTGCTGTTTACCTGCAGAGCAGACTACCTTGGTAACATCTCTCCAATGCCCTGCCAAGGTTCCTCCCCTCTGCTCTGCTGGGATCAGTGCAATCTCTATGCTCATTTAGTCTTTGGCTTCTCCCTTCAAAGCTGACAATTAGGGCATCATACAGGGTATACCATTCCAGTGATTTTGTCTGATAAAATGCCCAGCTCTTAGGCCTCTGTTTAATACAATTTTGTTCCATACGGGTCACAGAAACAATCCGATTTTGGCCCGTGTGATCTATAATGCCTTGGGAAACTGCACTCCAGGAAGGGAGAAATCCTTGTGTCTAACCTGACTTGGTTTCACTTAATTGTTTTTGAATTTGTCATGGTCTGGCTTTTTGTTCCCTATTTTGTTTCCACTAATTTAAAAAGTATTTTTTGCCCTCCTTGCTTTTTCTATCCTGACAAAAATTTTAAAAATTCTTCTTTTTTTAAATCGCTGTTTCAAGAAGCTTATTCTGAGAGTAATGTAGTAGTGACCACTGATGACTAGCTTCTAGGGATTTTATGAAGCCAAGGCTAATTTGTTCCTGAGAACTGGAAAAACCATGAATGGTGAAAAATATTCCTGGTACATGCATAATAACTGGTATAAATACTGTATCCAACACCAAAATCCCAAACATACAACCTGCTTACCAAGGGACCCTTAAATCTGGTTTTGTTTCACTGTAATGTAGAGTTGTGTATAAAAGCCACAAAGACCATAAGTATTATATCATTAGTAGTATTCTTAAGTGAGTATTTTCCTGTTTCTTGGGGGCTCATAGCTCAGCTGTAATGATTGTTCCATGTGTGTGTATGTGCCTGGGTGTTTTGTCAATCACATAAGTGAAATGAAAATGCCCTAATTTCTACAACTTTGCTTTCATTGCGCTGTACAGCACTAAAAGCAGAAACAGTTTCCTGAGGAACTCCTCCATAGCAGGCCCTTGAACAAGATGACTGTTTCTAATAAGCAACAGCTGTCGTTGTGGTTTTACTAGTCAAATGATTCATGTCTCTTGCTCAGAAATGATAAGTGGAACAAATGTTTACTTAGATATGTAACAGAGGAACAATTGAAAAATAGTAGACTGTCAAATAGAAATATTTTCCTGTTATCTGATCCTTGACAATTAGTCTGAACTGGTATTTAGTCAGAAGGCAGTGTTACAGTGGTACAGTTGGAATGGTGAAGGGTTTAGCTCACAGAGCTCTGCACACCAGGCTCAGCAGGGTGGTGTGCCAAGGTCTGCAGCAACTCAGCAGAGTTTTGGGGTGCACAAGCACATCTGTACAAACTGCTGCACCCCTCACCCCCGTTTCCTGGCAGGCTCCCCTCCTATATGTAGTCATCTTTGAAAGGGAGATGGTGGACTTACCATTTCCTCTCCTTTCTGCTGTCTCCAGGGAACACCAAAGTGCTGCTCTGCTGCTTGGTCTGGAGTGAATTCCCTCAGTTGGCTGCAGCTTCCCTGGGATCTTGCAGGGTCTTCTGGGAGCAGCAAGGTATCCTAATGCAGGAGATTCTGTTCAAGGACAAAAAGATTGCATTACCCTTCAGATGCTGGGAAGGAGAGTCTGTTAGACTCTCCCCTTGATGTATCTCTGCTGCAGTCAGAGAGGTTTGACACCCCTGTGGCATCGCAGGGCTTGAGGTACATTTTTTTTAAGTGCTAGAGGAAGCAGTGGCAAAGTAACTCTGCCTAAGAAGACAAAAATCAAAAAATGGTGTCATCTGCCCTTGAAGAGAGGTCTGGGAGACAAGGAAGGATGGAGAAGGCCAAGGGAGCCTTGGGATGCCCTGTGTGCAAACGAAACCAGTGTATATCTATAACTTATTTGAACTTAAATGGGTTCCTGCCAGTTTAAATGTGGCTAGCACAGGTCCTTCCCGTGGGAACATTTTGCTATATTTCATAAACAAGATAAAGTTTGGATGTTTTGCAAACAACTTCTCCGGATTGGGTCAGTTCGGGCTTGGCCAATTGGGCCTAGGGGGAGGTCTCGGGCTGACCAATCTGGGGCACCTCTGTAAACTCTATATATATGGAAATCAAAACAATAAAGCTCTCTTCTCTCTTTCCTTGTCTGAGACCTTGGGTCATTCCTCAGCTAGCCGCTCAACAGCGACATTTAAATAATAGGGTTTAAATGCACCTTTACTTTGCATAGTTTCTGGAGTTTGTAGCTTTTCCAGAATTCTCTCTTCAGTATCACTTTATGACACTGCTCTGCATCGTACAGAAAGATGTCAGAGCCTCACTTTCCCATCTGTAAAATAAGGGCAATATTTCCTTTCTCCCAGCCTTTACTTAGCTTGCAAGGCTCCTGGGACCAGAATTCTTTTATTGTGTGTTTCTGTATTGTCTCGTACAACAAGACCCTGATCTCAGTTGAAGTCTGTAAGTATCACAGAAATATAAATGGATAATAGTAAAGAGATGACACAAAAATGGAATTTTATATTCTGGAGAGTGAAATAAAATATGTACTAAAGTCTACTAAAGTGTAACCATGAGATCAAATGATAAAATTCTTCTGGCAACAAAGAGTTGACACAAATTTGTGAGATTAAACTGAACCAACTCAACGGAGGCTTGTTCTGGTGGTTTATTCATATAAAGTATATGAAAAAAGTAAGTGAGATGATCAAATTACCCTCACAGCATGGATTTTGACATGGATGTAGACTAACTGAGTCACCGGAGGACTGAGCAGGTGCATGGTTCTAATTATACCCTCAGTCTTGTGAGGAAGGAGCAAACTTCCCGGTTGCTTCCCTGGTGGAGATAAGGTGTTATCAGCCATCAGCAAATGAGAGGGGAGAACAAGGACAAGGCACCTGATGGGAGAAAGAAGAGGAAAGGAGGAGGCGAAGAGAGCAGATTCATAATGCTACTCATCGTTTAAAAATGTATACACACATCCACTCTGAGCCATTTGGATGCCACTTCTCGTACTCATTTCTGGTGTCTCTGACTAACCCTTCCTTATGGCGAGGCACACAGAATTCGTTTTTAACATTTTCTCTTTTATGGGCTAGGAGTGAGATATCTGGTTAAATATAATGATTTATTTGTTTATTAATTAATCAACAGGCATGCTAGGAGTTACAATCCAAACTGTCCCCACACACAGGTTTTTATCACCATGTACTATATCCCTAGGGAAATACACATCTTTTTTTCAGGAGTATAAATGGACATTTCTATAAATTGCAACTACTTGGGTGCATGTAATATGCAATATTATTCATCTTTGTATTCCAGGTGAATCCAGACTAGACTACCAGCCTCTAGGGGAGTCTGCTTCATATAATTATCAGTATTCAAAGAATGATTGTAGATGTTGTAGCTTAACAGCAGGTGAATGGTCCTTATCTGAATATTAAATAAAGTGCAACTGGATTTCTGGGTTATCTCTGGCTAAATGTTTGCAAAGTCATTAGTGAAAGCATGCAGCTATAATCTCCACCACTCTTCTTACAAAGGATTTCCACTTTTGTTTTTAATTCCTTTACAGGATGAATTGTTCATCTCCCCTTCCTATACACACAGTCTCGTCCCCTGGTTGGACTACCAGAAACATCAAGGAAGCTGTCTTGTAAGCAGTACCTACACTTTTTATTTTTTTTAATCCTAAACAACAAAAGAAACCAAGGGAAGAGTGACAAAGAGAAAGATTTATTATTTCCTCTAAGGACTATCAGAGCTCTGAGTGTTGGGAAAAAGCTCTGTAGTAATCTGCTCCTTTGTCCTCCCAAGTTCTAGGAACTTTAGCTCTATATTCAGTTTCCTTATTGCATGATCTAAGAGAAGCTTTATGTATTTATTTAGTAAAACCCTTTCCCTATTGTTCTAAAATGGGGGATTTAATATAGTTGAAAACTGTTTTAGTAGCTTGATAGTGGTTGTTATGTGAATATAGCTGATAGTAGCTATGAGAAAATTAATAGAACAAAGAAAAAGAACAACCCTCCCCTGCTGAGCACAAGGGAGAGACCAGACTCAGCACAGGAAAATTGCTGGAGATAAAGGAAGAGGAATTACCAGGGGACTATACAACACAAGGTTTTGAGACACAATTCCTGTTTCAGTCCCAAGATGCAAAGAGCACAGTGGTGCTACACGCTGAAGAGGAATTTTCAACACAGACATACTCTACACCAGTTACTTGGGCCAGGACACCACCTACATCTTTTGCCAGGCCCCACAAGAGCTTTGCACCCACCTCAGCCTGGGCCATCAGTGGCAAAGCATTCTCACAAGAACTGCAAGTATTTTGTTTTAATTGAACATAAAAATAATAGCACATTAAATATTATTTAGCTGAATATTAAAAATCTAACACAACCCCTCCAAATGGAGCCATTACTACAGTAAGCTACAAACTATTTATTTGTACATGGACTCCTATTTATTTTGAGCTGTAACACATGCTGAGTTTTCAGCACTGGCATAACCAACCCTCTTGAGTTTCCAAGCATTATACCTCTCACTGCTGCTGTTCCAGGATTCTGCAGGCTCAGGCAGATGTTTCTACACCCATCTGGAAGGCTTTCTGCTCACCTTTGCAGAAATGCAAGCTAGAAACATTTTTTCACCAAGGGAGGAGGGCAGAGCACTGAGTATGATTTTGTGCTTAGCTCTGAATTGTCCAAGCAGCCACACAGTCTCAGGGCTGAGGGAATACAAGGGATTCTGCTTCTCCATGCCAAAGCCCTGTTTCCTTCCAGATCAAGGAATGGCAAGAGCTTTTTCTAGCATGCGAGTACTTCTGTGTATTTTTACTTAAAATTATTTTAAGTAAGAATGTAAAGCAAATGACTTTTGGAAGTGTTCTGATTCACACTCTTCCATCAAGAAATGGGTATTCTGGACCTCTCTAACTTTTCTAGCTTTGTTCCTTGGGACATCTTCAATGGATGTTGCTGTGGACTCATTCTGGGCTTTGTACCTATACTACCACTGCCAGCAATTGAGGAAACAGAGCCTGCAGGTGTGAACTTTTTCAGTCCCATATTACTGACTATATTAATGTAGAGTGAACTGCACAATAATTACAGTATCAGCTCTGTTACTCCTGTTTTCATAGTGTTAGAAAGAAAAAAAAAAAGGAAACTAAGTAAGCAGTGTTTTTTGGTTGTGCTTTTAGTGGAGATGATGTTTTAAAGGGAAGGGCTCTATACATTCAGGCAGGACCTTTAGGTACCATTTCAGAGCTCCTCCTTTACACAATGAATACTTTATTTTGACTGGAACAAACTACAGAAGTTAACAACTGTTTTCTATTCAGCATTTTATAAGTATTAAAAAACCCAAAACTTCCACCTAACTACACACCCACCTCACCTCCTCCCCCCACCTCCCACCCCCAAAGAAAGCTAAAAGGTTCAGCAAAACTCTTCTACACAGTTCAAAATCCAAGTTTCCATGTCTGAGTCACCTGTAGTCACTGGCATTAGTTCTGATTTAACCTTAAAAAAGCCCATTTTCTAATGACACTTTCTAACAATACCTGACGTCAAGTTATTTGCATTTGTTACTATTTTTATAATCTCTTGAAACACTTAAACACCTACTTATTTAAAAGCAGCTCTTTAAGAAGCCATTTGCACCTAGAAGTCAATGGCCAAATCCCAATCCATCTGAACCTGGTGGAAATTCTGACACTTATTTCAATGGTGAAATCATAATTTTGTCAAAGTGTACAGTAAAGAGGAAGATGATTTGCTTAGAGAGTGATGAGGGTTGGCTTTGTCCCTGTCATCAACCACATGCTGGCTGATTTAAGAATGAAGCTTGAATCTGCTCACAGAGGCAATCAATCACTAGACTGGATGCCCTTGTTCAGCCAGGCTAAGCAGGGGGACAAACTCAGGAATGTAATGGGAGAGCAAAAAAATTGTGAGTTTTAGAGAACCTGAGAATCTGTCATGTTTCTGTATCATATCCTGAAAAAAACTTAAAGCAGTCAGTTCATCCAGCATATGGCTCTTCTGTAGCTTGACTGAAGTTGGACCTTGTGGTCTTTACTCCTAACTTCCACCTCGTTCAGGCCCAATATTTGCACTCAGAGGGCTGCACAGAACAGCCAGAGTACCTGCTGGCTGCAATCTGAGGGTGACAGAGATGCTTCCCATCACACACACAGGCTCTTCACTATTGCCCCAGCAGGTGCTGCCCAGTCTCCTGAGCAGATCTGTGATTTGGCAGTTTTTAATATGAACAGACTAAAACACCCCCAGCAACACAGCCTAGTTTCCAGCGCTGTGGTAAACACTGTAGTGCATACTTTGCAATTGTGCAATATTTACATTAGGAATGTGGTTGTTTCTAAGCCTACAGCACACAATCATCTGTCACTCTGATGGCAGCAGCTGGTGAAGGTGTCCCTGTGTCCTGGGCTCCCTTTGAGTGTGCTCTGCCACCCCTGCCTGCTGGGCAAGGATGCAGTGAGGGTGGAATGACACATTCTGGGCTCACACCCTCCAGCCAACCCCACAGAGCCACAGGCAATCCCTACAAACTGCAGCAACTTCCATAAGACACAGGGTGAGCCCTGACCAAAGCCCTGGGTGCTCCCTGGACTGGTGTTGAATGTCTGCCAGGTGCTCAGAGCCTCAGCCTTCCAGGAAAGGCAGAGAGAGGCCCACAGCAGGTAAATCCCTGTTAGCCATAGAAACATTCCTATACAGGAGAGGGTGCGAGTTATGCAAATATCTACTCTATAAATCTGGTATGTGGCTTTGAAGAAAAACAAAAAAGCCACTTAAAATTTTGTTCCAAATTTGGCCACAGTTATAGTTTTGCTAGTTCAAAGAAATGAAGCTAACTTTATTGTTATTTGTGTTTGGATCAAAGAAAACTATGAAAATAAACATTAGACAGAATGATAATCAACACTGGAAAAGAAATGTTTACTAAAGATTTTCTTGTGTTCTCTTACCAGCATTAATAATATTTTCTTTTTCTAAAGTTTTCTTGCTTCCTTCAAAGAGATTGATTTCAGCAGAAAGAACAAACATATGCAAATAAACTGAATGATGTTATACCCCCTGCCCCTATCCCCCCAAACTGCATCAGATAATTCCATATTGTTAGTCTGCATTACATTTTTATCAGTTTTTTGTCTTAATCAGATATGAAGCTCTTGCAGTACATCTCTAGAACTGGGCTGTGACCCTGATGTGACTCTACAGCACAGAAGCAGCCCTAACCCTGCTGTAATCTAATAGTTCAAATTTAACGGATTTGTTTGTTCAGTGGAAATAATGGCTTCCTGTCACAAAACAGAGACACAGATTACATATCTGATAAATGGCTTTGGCATGATTTTTTCATGTAACACACAATTAACAATGCCTTTCATAAGATTCATGGTTTAAGGATTTGGTGAAAGCATGAATAAGTTTATTACTATGCCTTTTCTTAAAAAAAACCCACCCTACATTTCTACTAGTCCTTTAAAAACAAATATTACTTTGCTTAGAAAGAGATCACCTATGCTTTCCAGTGTTAATTTAGCCTCAAAACTAAAATTATCTGAAATTTTATCTGAAATCTGAAATCACTAAAATATACTGAAATTATCAGCACTGAGTGCTGATGTATTTTTTTCATGAGGCATATAATTATAATTGATAACCCAAAATGGAAATGGGATAATTTTGATTTCATAAGCTACCACCCATACGGATACTGAAGTTTTCCACATTATAGCTATAATTGTTTTTTGTCATGCCATAAGCTCCTAAACATTATCAAATAATTAATAGCTGAACAATACATAAGGAGATATACAGTTGTATGGATAGAACTAGGTATTTGGAAGGAGTTCTTTATCTGCAGTTTGGTTTTGAAGGCACGGCTCAGGACTGCTTCTGCTGCCTTCATTGGTTATCTTATCTCCAGGCCACCCAACCACCAGCCTTACCCTGTGAGTTGCTAACTCCCAGCATTTACAATGAGGTAATCATCACCTTGTAGTGGAGTGGTGTGAATGCTGGTCAGATGGCCTGTATTTTATTAACAGAAATAGGGTCACAAGTCAAATACATGCTCGGGGTCAGTGAGCAAATACAAAAGAACATTAAGGGAACAAAAAAATGTGACTGGAGGGGTAAAATCCCACTGGGGGTTAATCGAGCAGAAATGTATCAAAGAATGTAAACTACCCTTTCTTTTGTTATTCATCATATGGGACGCAGTTCCTGTGTCCTGCTGATTCCAGTCAGATAGGGCGTCATCTCCAGAGTGCTGTCCTTTAATGAGCTCTTTGGACACAGCCTTGCAGAGGAGCTGCCAATAACACTCCTACCTCTGCTAGTATTACTGCCACTACTATTAAAACAGTAACAAAAACAAGAATTAAAACCACTTATCATAAATATAGACATCACAAAGACTTGCTTCACCTGATATTGCACTATCTAATGACTGTCAACAAAACTAAAAGCAAAACAGATTCAATGTCACTTCTCTAGGAATCTCTTCTGCCTTCAACATGAAACAACTGGACCAAGAATTATTTTCACCAATATACTGATTTAGCTCCAGCTTGAAATGTAAATGGATTTTAAAAAGTATTTCTGAAGAGATGGTATTGCATTGGAATAGTTTTAGTTTTTCAGGGAAATACTATCTTTTTGAATGATATAATAACAAAAATGGAGCCAGCAGTCTGAGCAGCACAGCAAGTGCTGGACTTGGTAGGGCCCAAATGGCAGCAGTCAAGAAAAATCATAGGCTACTTACCAAGGAGCAGCTGATTTTCTCTTCTGATACATGTTCATCGCTCTTTCTGTGACAAGAAGCAGAAATTCTGCCTTATTTGAACTACACACATTTGTCTAATTCTTTAAAATCCCAGCAGTAGAAAGATTCCCTTTTCATCAATTTCCATTTATTATGCTTGTAGCTACATATTGTAATATGAATTCTTTTATCCATGTATACTGCAAATCTATAGATTTTATGTTTTCACACATCACATGAAAAGCATATTTCAAAACTATTGCATTATCATGTGCCAGAAGAATATTGCTGTGGGAATGCAGACACATTATCAAAAGTACAGTATTAAAAAAAGGAAGTGAGAGTCAGGAAGGAAGGAATTCTTAGTTCTATGACTATGTGCCTCTGACTTACTGTGCAATGTTCATAAAGTCTCTTAATCTTATTTTGGCATACTTTGTATATAAAATAAGCAACATCTCCTTCTGCAAGGCTGAAATAAATGTTAACTGGTTCAATCATGCCCTTTGAGAGCAAAATTGGAATTTCTGTCATCAACACCAAGATGAGCCAAATCAGACTCAGAGACTGTAAATCTTTACGTGCCAAAGAATAACAGTATATAGATGAAAACTGCATGGCCAGACACAAACTGTGGTAGATGACTGAAGGATTAATGTGAAATAAAATACAGTGAATTTAAGTTTTCCTTGAACTGAAATCGAAGGATTCCTTCATTACCTCCCCAGCTATCTATAGGTGCTTCCCCATACAATTTATTTTCACACATTATGTCACTCCTTCCAGAATATATGTACTTCATCCTGCATCTTTTAACAAAGTCTGTATCTAACATATATTGTCCTTTAAGTTTAAAACTAATTTAGTCCTTAAGTGCTCTGCAGGATTGAACCTTTTTGGGGCCACATGCAGGATTTTCCTCCTGCTGGGATGATGGGAGCTGTGGCAGTGTGTGCACACTGTGTCAGACCTGAGATCAGCTGCCAAGTGTGGACACCCACAGAAGGATTTTCCTTACAGAACTAGCTTAAAAATGGAAATGTCTGTCTCCTCCTGCTATACTGGCAGACACTGTTTACCCAAAGATCCAGATACACAAGACCTTGTTATCAACTGCAGCTTTTACACAACTTACAAGTAAGTTAGTGGGTTGGAAATCACACATTTTAGAAATATTTTCTGAGGGATGTGATCATATTTGCTGCCCTTGAAAGTGTTTAATGCTGCATGTTCATTACATATTTCTGTGTTACTTAATTTAAAAGCTTTTTAAAAAATACAAATTGCCACGGAGTGGATTTATAGATGCTTAGAAAGTAATAAGAGATATTTAATACACAAAAATAGAAAAACTCACATAGCTACACTGACAGGCAATAAATAGATTTCTGAAAAACCACTAGCAAAGTGTCTTTCCAAGGTTAACATTTCAGTCATCTGAGTCCTTTCCATGGAATACAGTCCACTGAAACATAACATGCTAGTCTTTCTGCTAACTTAGTGCAGAAATGCTACTGAGAAGAGTTAGCTTTTTAATAATATGGTCAAAATATTTTAAGAAATATCACTTCGTGAACTATAACTAATCAATTTGCACCTGTATTATGTGGAGGAGACACACTATCCACTTTGGGAAGCAGTGCTGAGATGCACTGAGGTTTGCATAATGCCAGCAAGATGTAATACTACTTAAAGGCTTGTGAATAAGAATTTTACTGCAGTCACAACATATACATTGGGCACTTCCAGTAAACTGATCACTCAAATAAAAAGAAAGGAATGTTTTTGATCTGCAAAGAAGATGAGCAAAAAGTAAGCCTGCTCATCTTAAATCTGCATTAGGGAAAAAAATGAACTTTGATCTATCATATTGCAGTGCTGCTTGTATTTCAATGGCAATTTATCAATTTTTAATAGTCAAAGCTCCCAAGTAGTAAAAGCTTCTTAGACTTCCTAATCTAATAGCCATTATTTAAAATTTTTGTTCTGGATGATTTACTGTTCGGAAGCAAGAAAGCAACATAATTTCTTAAGGATTCTTTCTTTTATAAGAATTGCTGAAATGGAGTCCAACACTACTCATTTCGTTCTTCCTCATGCTGGTGTAAAAGTGCAAAATCTCACCTTCATATATCTGAACCCTTCTTACCTAATCTACCAGACAGCACAGTGTATCAGCAACGAGACTGACTTGAGGTCAGGATGCAGCAGCACCAGCCCTTCATGGCACGCTTCCTCCTGCTGGCATGGAGCAGGGTGAGTGCCACTCATGCTCTGCCGGGATGGAGCAGGGTCGGTGTAACTCCGTCTCTGCTGGGATGGAGCAGGGTGGGTTTAACACCCCTGTCCTGCCGGGATGGAGCAGGATCGGTGTAACCCCTGTCCTGCTGGGATGGAGCAGGGTCGGTGTAACCCCTGTCCTGCTGGGATGGAGCAGGGTCGGTGTAACCCCTCGATCCTGCCGGGATGGAGCAGGATCGGTGTAACCCTCCTGTCCTGCTGGGATGGAGCAGGGTCGGTGTAACCCCTGTCCTGCTGGGATGGAGCAGGATCGGTGTAACCCTCCTGCCCTGCTGGGATGGAGCAGGGTCGGTGTAACCCCCTGTCCTGCTGGGATGGAGCAGGATCGGTGTAACCCTCCTGCCCTGCTGGGATGGAGCAGGGTCGGTGTAACCCTCCTGTCCTGCTGGGATGGAGCAGGGTCGGTGTAACCCTCCTGTCCTGCTGGGATGGAGCAGGGTCGGTGTAACCCTCCTGTCCTGCTGGGATGGAGCAGGGTCGGTGTAACCCCTGTCCTGTTGGCAATGCCTGCTCCAGCCCAGCCCGGGGGACTCCCAGCCTGCAGGGAGCAATTAGGAAGCTCTGGCTCTGCCCCAGCCCCCAGAGCTGCTGCAATTTGTCTTTATGAACACAGAACAGGTCCCTCTGCTTCCTCCCCCAATAGCAGAAGGGTGGGAGAATCTCTCCCAAGGTGGTGGATCCAGCTCCGCAGTAAATCCCAGTTTGCCTGGGTAAGGTGTGCCCTGTATTCCTAAAACAATGGAGACGTGAGGATACTTAGCACCCTGGGGCCTATCACAGAACAGAATCTAAAATAAGCTAAGGACTGTCTTGTTTTAAAAAGGTTACCTTGGCAAGTTCAAAGCACAAGGAGAAGCATTCGAGACTGCAGATCTAAACTTGCATGTTGTTATTGCTAAACACGAAAGCCTAAAGTCAGAATTCAGAATTCAACCACTTAGACTCAAAAAACATCAATGTATTTGCTAAATGGAAACCCCACTCGCATCACATCTTATCATAATGTCACAAAATGCAGAAAATTACAAATCAGTTTTAAGGCAAAATACATGACAGCAAAATATAAGTACACAAAAACTACATTAAATATCAGTCTTCATTTGTCCCTACCACTTCAACTTACCTCTCAGTTCCAAACTCCTCGCTGCAGTGCACAGCTTGAGATAGTCTAAGATCCATTTTAGAGTGGACTGAAATATAAATGACAGTTCGCACTACACATGAACATAGACAACTGTATAAAATATTTAAATAAAGACAGAAAAGAACAGAGGAAACCAACAGAGCCTTTGGCAGACCCAGCCTTTGGGAATTTAGCAGCTTGAGATTCATTGCAAATTTCATCTTTAATGTTATTTTTAGTTCAATATTTTGTAGCACTCAGAAGTAAATCTTTGTGTGCTGTCTCTCCTCCTGCTTGTGCTGCTTCCTTTTCTGATCTTTTCTTTTAAAGAAACCTAATATATTTTCAATACAATTGATTTGTGACATGTTTTGTGATATTTGTTAAAGTTACCCTGTTTCTTTATACAATTCAGTGAAAACCATTACACTGTTGTTTCTTTTAAAGTGATGAGTATTGCTTTCCATAACCGACCAAAACGAGACCCCCCAACAGTCTTTGTTCCATCACACCTTGTGTTGCATTAAATTCTCTGGTATTCATTTTGATTCTTGGGTTAGAGTCAAACTCCATTTTTTAACCTCTCACCACTGCTCCTAATACTGCCACACACAGTGCATTTGCAGGGCAGTTTTGAATTCATGCTGGAATCTGTCCTTTGTCTCTCTCTGAAGCAATCTGACCGTGATGATACACAAAAGCAGGGCTGGGAGGTGGTGCAGAGAGGATGCTGGACAACTACCTGCTGTGGGAAGATGCAAACTGGTGAGGTCACACCCTAGTCCACCCCACTGCACATTGCTGGCCATCCATGCTCAGGTTTCTTGTACAAAGCCTACTCCTATTTTTTTAATGGACTTCCAAACCTTTCCCCTTCTTGCTGTTGCAGAGAATTCAGTGAACATATTCTCCCATTACTGTGCTTATGATTTAATAGTTTTGCCACAGAGAATGGCCTTAAAATGGGCTGTTCCACCCCTTATGGAACTGAAACCTGCACCATGAGATGGGAGCAATGCAGGACATATCAAATAAGACAAAAGCTACTTATCTGTGCAGTATGAACACTGTAAAACTACTTTTGTTTTAATTAATTTTAATTTCATCAGGCTGCAGTTAGAGTTGGGAATTTTTCTTTTTTTTTTTCTTTTTTTTTTTTTTTTTTTTTTAACATAAGTATTCACAAGAGGAGGAGGAAGATCTTGCCTGATTATAAGGTTTTAAAATTGAAAAAGAATTTTTTATTTCAAAAACCTGATTTCTTACATACAGACACATCACTTAACTGTTCCCACAAATGCAAAGACTAGGAGCCTCTATTATATGAGCAGGCATCAGTCTTAAAACAAACAAAAGAAGTATTTTATCCTCACAGTGCATAATGAAATTACAGAACTCATGGCCACAGGATGGTGTGGAGGTCAAAAGTGTAAATGGACCATAAAAAGGATTACATGAAATCATGCAAACGAAATCCATCACTAGCTACTAAACATGATGATCAAGATCCAGCCTCCAAATCAAAATGTCTCTGACACTGATCCTCAGAGGGCAGGAGCACACAGGGGAAGAAGGATTGCTCTGTATGAGAGATATATCAGAGTTCATACACTTTTTCCCTAGACATTTGCTCCTCTCACTCTCAGAGGGAAAACACTGGATATTTTGTCTGACTCAGGGTGGCAGCTACTGCGTGTGTTCTAAAGTCCTCAAAAATCCGAACTCATTTTATTTGACACTGTATGTTTTAGAAATGTTTCCATTTTAAATTCAAGATAATTAGGGAAAAAAGCCTGTAAAGAGTCAAACAGAGGGCAAAAAGAAACAAAAGTACCCAGAAAATATGTAGTTCAGAACATTTTTCATGAAAGTCATGTTTTGCCATAGAGTTGTGCATCAGGGTCTCATTTTGCACTACAAAAAAATATTTCCATCCTGTGGTTGCAAAAAGGAAGTCCCCAATACAGAAACCTATGCTGTGCCCACCTTCCAAAACTGCTGAGAGGCTGAAGCAACCTGACAGAACCATCTTGTAAATGTGAAATAGGTCCCTGTGGCCCCTGCAGCACTGAAACCACTGCTTGCCATCACTTTCACTGCATTGAACCATTTGGGCCTCTCCCTTTCTGTGTGAGTCAGGTTGTGAAAACTGAGCCTTCTCGAGCCTGTAGGATTCATAAACACCTGCCCCATTAACCCACTTTCACTATTTGCCTAATGACAACCACAAGTAATGACCTGACTCAAGTCAAGTCAATATTCTGCCAAAAACTACCATTTTGCCCTCTTAGCCACCTCCTCCCACCCACCCATAGGTTATGGAACTGTGGGATGGTTGCCAAAGAAATGCAATAAAAAGTAGGAAATGACATATACAAATAAAATTCACTTACCTAAAAGCCCTGTTCATCAGATCTCTTTGTGCTGCCTCCTCCCCCACCATCCACTCCTTTATTTCCAGCACTTGTTTCTTCTCTCTTAATTTCCTTTCCCTTTGCTGGCTTTTTTCATCACATGTTCTACATTCTATACTTTTTTTCCTTCTCTTTTTATGCCCCTTTTTTTTTTTTTTTTTGCTTAAAAAGGATAAATTAATGCTTTCATAATTTTCACTTACTTTAGAGCCAGTAAAGCATTATGGTGTCATCTTACCATTTTTGCTCCTTCTTCCCAGTTTTTCTGCCACTTTTTTGCTGGCCTTTCTCCATAGCCATCAGTCCCTCCTTGCAAGTACTCTTTCCTCAGTGACTTCATGTCCTCCTTGGAGCTTCTGTTATGTCTTAGTGCAGTCTGAATTTGCTAGTGGATTTGCTGGGCTTCTGAAGTTTTGGTGGTGAAGAAAGGTCACCCTAAACACTTGAGGGTTTGCAATGCTCAGTACTTCTGAAGGAAAGTTTCTGGATGCAGGGATGTGGCTGTAGGGAGAAGCAGGGATGTGAGCTGGAGCAGAGTTGTCAGGGGGAAATATCCCCCCTTGCTTAACTCTAAGACACTTATTTCACTCTTATTTCCTTGGCCTTCAAATGTGCTAAATCATTGCCTGAGAATCCATTCCTAAAATCTGGAATCTTTATCCTCATGGATGCCCCTCCTGCCAAGAGCTCACAACAGTAGGAAGAGCACTCAGTTTTAGCTTGTGGTTGCTCACATTTTCCTGGTACTTAGAAGAAGACTCTCTGAAGACTCTCTGTGGATCCCAGCAGGATTTTGCTGCTCTGATTTGGGCTGCATGTGCTGCAGGAGAGCCTGGCCTGTGCTGAGCTGTGGCCCCTGGAAGCTTTGCAGGGTCATGTCTAACCATACAGTGCCCACAAACTGGTGTTCTTCAAGGCTTAGACTGGCTATAAACCATTACATGCATTTTAATCCATCCCCGTGCCCCTTCGCTCCTGTTAGCCATAAGTATATTCAAGACTTATAGAGAGAAATATTATTTCAGGTTTATGAGATAAAATGGTGAAAAAATGGAAGCAGCACTAACTTTAGTATATATTTTCTATGCTAAGAATTGAGAGAATGGGGGATTAGGTCTAAAGTAATAAGCAGAGAATGGGAAAGAGCCTGACTAGCTGAGAATTTTGTGCTGTAAACATTATTCTAGAAATAATCTTTTTGTGTTTCTGTTCTTTACCTTTTTAACAGCACAATTACTCATGACAATATCAATTGAACAAGACATTTTAAAAAACCACACAAGCCACCTTAATGAAATACCATACACAGCTCAAACAACAAAAAACTTCCCCATTTTGGGGGCTCCTCTCCATTTATATTAATGATCAGTTTTTCTGTGGAAGAATTGCACAATATGGGTTTTTCCTGCTTGTTCATAATAGGTCATTCATTAAAGAAAATACTGGGAAATTATTTTCTGTGTCGGTGGATACAGGATGCCATCTGGGAGCTGAAAAAATGAACAGAAATCAGACTGATTAAAAAAAAAATTAAAACCATGAAATGAGTTGCACTTACGGAAACCAGAGGAATACTTTCACAATCCCAGCCCCAGCAGAGAGGCTGCAGTGATTGGCACTTGGTCCATTTCTGCCCTTCCTTCTCAGGCCCTCCCTGGGTGACTGTGTCACATTTCCCTCAGGTTCTGTCCCCTCTCCTGCTCAGCCCCAGGCTCACCAGTGCCTCACAGATGCTCTTTGCCATTTCCTCCTGCAGCTCTTCCCAGCTGGCTGCTCCCTGGCACTTCTCCATTCCTCTCCTTTCTGCTTCCAGTTTTCCTTTATTCCAAGGTGCTCTCTGACCAGCCCTGGAACACAAAGCTACTGTATTGTACCACTTCTCCTCCCCAGGTCCAAAAACAACAGGTAGATCAAAAAACCTCCTAAAATGGGAAATTGGCTACTCTGACTCCAACTCTAAGGTAATCTAAAATTCAGTGCTCATCTTCCTGGGGTCAGGTGGATGGCTTAAGTTAGAAGGGGGATGCCTACATCAGCTGATAAGGAAATTGTAACAATATAGTGAGAAATATATTAAGATGAATATGGCCATATGCCAATTTTTCCTCCTCATAAATAAGACCCTTGTTTACCAAATGTTCAATTTTGGTTATGTCACTATAAAAATCAAGCAGCTGGTAATTCAGGCTTGATTAGCAGGTCTCCAGTTTTGATTAGTAAATTACTGTAGTAATCAAGGTTAATTCTCATTTCAGAGCTATGCCACAGATTTTATATCTTCCAGACGACTGGATTTATCATTCTGGAGAAAGAATATTTTAATAAATATTACAAAAATATCCAGAAATAGATGAAAAAAGCATATTCAAAGAGGTTTTGAGAAAATGGGGAATCAGAGCAGCAATGCTGCTCAAAACACGAAACAGTTAATGTCCTAGGAATAAAATTCCAAGCTGCAATTTTGCAGTAGATTTCCACATAATATATGCAGAGATTGCATTGCTAATTCCTTTTACCTAGTGTTTCTATTTCTATCTTTAAAAATTGTTTTCTTTGGATCTTCATCTTTCATTTTAAAAGAAAAAAAAAAAGTATACAGAGGCTTAAAAAGAAGCCCAAGAGACCATTATTAGTATAAAGATAAACAGTAGAATGGATTCTAACTGAGCCAGAAAACATCACGGTAGAATTTACATAAAATTTAGTTTTCAACCAAACATATTGCACATCCAGTTCCAGCTCATCTCATAATGAATATTCAAGCTTTCGAATGACCCACATGTCCCATAAGTGAGCAAGAGTCCCCAAAAGCCATCATTGTTGTTGAAGAGGCACAATATTAAAAAACACTGAGAATTCATCAGGGATTTTTTTTCCATGAAACTTTTACAAAATCTTTAGCCTGCAAATGCTGCGATTATTTGAGCATACAAGTCTGTCAGGGATTTGAGGCTGGATACCAAACTCATATATGGTTTTTAATTAGGATAATATTATTATTTTCTAGTCATAATTCTGGGTCAGATTCTGTGTATCTCTCTCACATCACTTTTGTATAATTAGAGACTAAATTATCTAAAATAAATATGAAGTTTTTCTTTATCGTCTCAGTACTGCATGCTTTTCCCAGATAGGAAAGAATAAGCAATTTTTAGATCTACCATAGTATTCCCCTCAAAATATTGAGATAAAATCCTCCACATTAAGACAGAAAGAATTGACTAAAGAAGCCCCAAAATACATGTATATAAATACCAATTACTGAAAATACAGTAAAAACTGAATTCAATATAAAATTATGCAATTCCTATGTCCTTTGGGGGAAAAAGAAAACCAAAACCACAAACCCCAGACTCCCTTTTCTAGAAAAAACATGCCACATCCTTTTGTAAAAGGCTGAGGAGGAACCTGGAATTCGCCTCTATTTCCAAATTCCACTGGACTAATTTTGCTACAAGCACCTTTCCTTATGCCCATGGAAATGGGGGGTTTGAAGCAACTGTGGATTGATCAACTGTGCTTCTAATTCAGCACCTTTTCCCTGATGATGGCAAACAGAAAAGGCTTCAGAAGGTTCCTTCCCAGTGCTAGAAAGTCAATAGCTGTCTTATGGCCTGAAGCAAGGAGATCCTTATCCATCCTGCATCTTTACCTTTATAAAGAATTCCTAGATATTTAACATTAGGTCTTATCTGCATGGTTCATTTACAGCCCAGCATCTAATGACCCAAACATTGGCAGAAAGTGGAAAGCAACCTGATCTATGAACATTTATTTAAGATTAACACTTTGTTAAAATAACAATCAATTTGAGTGGAAAGTAAGCATATACAGGCTGGATTTACTGAGTATAAGGCTTGTCTCACTTTCACATATCAGCAACTTAGGAAGCCCCAAAATTTGCAAGAGAAGAGGAGAAAAACATATTTTCAGGCAGAAAGCCCGTAAAACAAACATTAGACTGTGGGGGAAAAAAAAAGTGTCTGCTTTTTGCAGTCTGTCTGATATGTGCAAGACAAGATTCACCTGGGGAAGGAAGGGGTGGGGTGTGGGGAGAAGCAATTGCAACCAAGCCACTGCATTAATAGGGGACTTCCACAGATTCCTGGCTGCTCTCCAGCGGTACAGCCGCTCCTTGAATCTGGCAGATTTTGCTCATTGCTTTTGCGCATGTTTTTATTTTTGGCTTTGGCTTTCCTCTCCTTTGCAGCTCTTCCAAGTTCCATGGGAGGAAGCACACAGCTGTCGCTCCTCAGGATCTGCACAGGAGACTGTGGCCCCTGCAGCCACCTCTCCCACCAACAGTTCTGCTGCAGGCACACACAGAGAGCTTGAGATTCATCCCCAGCCCCACTCCTGGCCAAACTCATTCCCCAAGACGCTGGTGAATTAGAACCAGCAGCTTTCAGGTCGTGGCTGCAGTATGGATAAAGATATATTTGAGGATATTAACAAAATCCAGAATAACATTCAAAATTGCAGTCCCCTGAAGTTTTGTGTTGCCCTAATGAGAGATAAAAATGTTGAATGGGAAGGAAGAACTACCTCTAGACCCTCTGGGCAAAGACAGGGTGGCCTACAAGTGACTCTGCTGGGTGTTCACCACCCTTTGCCAACTTCCAAGCAATCAACATGGAAGGAAATACAGCCAGGGAGTCATTGCAATCTTGTTATCCCCTGCAGAACAATAGTTTTCTTAAAAGCAGTCTGGCCTAGTGTAAATGAGAAAAGTCATAAGGTTTCTGGAAAGGTATTTATTTTATCCACAGGTAGAATTGCAACACTCAATGTGATAGTCTCTATTTAGGGTGATTAATAATATGTTATGTTCCTTGTTTAGAGTAAAGACTATAGGCCAACTCCTGCCCTGGCTCAACTCCCATTGAAGTCAATTGTTTAGCCTGAAAAATGGATTACAGGATGTGGCTATAATTTATGCATATAAAAATGCAGAGGATTCTACTTTAGAAACAGTAATTTTTATTTATGTGCACTGCAGTGGTGCCTAGAACCCGAGATTCTTTGCTCAGGACAGTATCCAAATGCACAGGAATTGCAGGCATGGTCTGTACCCCAAAGAGTCTTTGATCTAAGCAAAAGACAAGCGACAGCAAACAGATGGGGAGAGGGGCAGAAATGACAAGGTAACTGGGAGATAATTATGATCACTATGCAGTCACAGCACATCAGCTGCTTAACCACTATCAATTTTTTTAAGGTGTCACAGCAGAGGAGAGTTTTAAGGGAGGATGTGAAGAAGGGCAGATGTGGTAGTTTGGCAGATTTTTATAGGAGGGAACTCTTGCAGAAGAAGACAAAATGACTACAGTCCAAAATTTAAAAAACTCAATATTTCAAACAAAAATCTGTTGTGAATGGTGGATACATATTCTGTCAGTATCTCATGGATACAATAGTGATAAACAGTCTTTAGGGAAGCCTATGTAGGCTTTAAAATATCCATTGGATATTTTTGGCTGCAAGAGAAAAGAAGGAGCTGATGAAAGGGTGCACAGTGGAAGAGGGACATGATACAATATGAACTTTGAAAATGCAGCCCTGCAGTGGAGCCAGAGAGAATGGGCAAGGTATGTTCCTGCCAAGGCTGGAGAAACTGGGACTCAGTGCTGGGCTTCAGACTTGGTTTGGGCTTGTCTAAAGGTCAGACATGAAGTACAAGAATCAGAAGGTTTGTTTTAGCAAGCATAAATCGAGAGAGAAAGATGTAAAAAGACAATGTCTAGAAAGACATAATATCTAGAAAAAGATTTGGCCTAGAACCTGAGATGGCAGTGCTAAAACAGTGATCACACCTTTAGTTTTTATTTTGCAAGATGCTATTGGCATGAGAGTCCCTGTACTTAAAAAGGAGAACATTTCTGAGGCTTTTTATACCTTAGTGCATGAACAAAGTATATGGAGAAGTGAGAAAAACAGATGAGAAAAAGAACAAAACCTCCTCTTTTATGGCTTTTTGGTTTCCTTTTTCTCGCTACAACATTAGCAAGCTTATATTTCAATAAATAAACCAATGAAAACAACCCATTTATTTTTGTCATACATATTTGCTCCATTTTGGTGTGTCATTGTGGGAACTGACTAAGAGAAACTTAGGCATGGAGCTGCTTACACAAACTTGTAGGAGTAACTTTTGGAGAGCCTGAGCTTTTGCAACTCCCATCTTACTGTGCGCAAAAATAGAAAGGACACTATGCATGCTACTGCAAAGCAATTTTTATATTATAAATATGTTTAGGTGGTATCTAAATTACCACCAGAGTTCTGACCTTGATTACAAATGATCATAAAGTAAAGAAGACTTTGAAGTACCCCAAATTGTAGATCAAAATGCTTGTATATTCATCACTTTGACTAAGATCCAGCCAAGATTTTCTTGGCTAATAAAGACTGTAAATTAAATGGAAAACAGGCCCAGTAAAGAGAGGTCATGGCTGCTTTTTTAAATGCTTACAGTCCTTTAGGGCAGGATGTCTGTGCTGCTTTAATTGTTTAGAGTTTCACTTTCTGCCATGGGAGCTGCAAATGTGCAAGCCTCTGTCTCATAATGCTGCAATATAAACCTCCATTTAAACTTGATGGGTCCCTTCTCATTGGAGTTTTATTTTCCAGGCACTTTTGTGATGTGCTCTTTTATGAGCAGTGTGAATAAATATGATGGCAATATTACCTATGCAAATAGGCAGAACTAAAATGTCTAGGGTTAAGAAAAAACAACAAAAAATCTGCTTTAAAACAGAATCAAAGACCCAAAACTTTACCTACATTTTTCTTATTTTAATAATGAGCTTGTTCTTGCCAGTCAGCATTTCTCTGCAGCACAAAGCACCCATGATCTGATTGGCAAAATGTGAAAGAGAGCCTAATTTCAGTCTTGTTTTGGTTTTTCTTCAGTCTGGAGATCAGTGACCACTCTGGGACTGCTCAGCAGTCCTAACTTTTGGGAGGATCAGACCTCCTGTCCTACCTTCTCCCAGTCCACAAGGAGAAGCTGCCTGGCTGTGCTTGATAGTGTGCAAACGAATCTCCTGCTGCATTAGCACCTATGATTTATCACACCATCCCCAGTGGGTGTTACAAGCAGTGCTCTACATTCCCTAATGAGCAGACTTTGGTTGTTTGAGGCCTCTCCAGTGAATCAACTTTATAGAAAGTCTTGAATGCCACTCAAAACAAACATCCTTGGGGATCATGCCCCTTAAAATATAGGAAAATTCTCACTTTTAATCCTGCTGGAAACTTGTGAACTCCCCAGACTCTAAATGGTTTCTATATTTAAGTGATAAAATCATTGTGACTCACCAGAGCAGGACATTGCATGATCTCCGATTCTGTCATTTTGTTTGCCTGAAAAGGAGCCAAGAATGAAGATTTACAAAGCTGATTATGGATTTTGTACATCTCAGTGAAAAAACGTGACTGTTAGAGAAAAGTGAGCTGTCAGCTGTGCATGATAGTCATGCAAGGGATGTAAATGGAAGGGCAGAAGATGGGAGAGCTTGAATGCATTGTGTTCTACTGGTAAAACATCTCATCCTTAGTTACACTAAATTAAAATTTCAATTGTGTTAGAATCACCCTACACTGAACTGCAGATTTCTCAGGACTAGCCCACAGATTAAGCCTTTGCTAACTAGGGTGTCATGGTATTATTTGGAAAAGGCACTCTTTTGGGGGAGGACAGTGCAGCAGAAAATAGACAATAGCCAGTACTTCACCATACAGCACAGCTCCTCTGGAAAATTTACATTGCTCCTAATGATTTTTTCCTATTCTTCTAGCTGAGGGTTGGCCAGATTCTGTTTTTAATTACACCATTGTAGATCTGAAATAAAAATACAAGATTCCATTGAACTGATAAGGGTTTTGTTAAAAAACCCCCAAGCAAGAACCGCTGAATCTGCAAATGAGACACTTTTATGTTCTCTGTATTCTGCACTGTGCTTTTCCTTTGTCTCCTTCCTTGCCACTTTTCTTCCTTAACCTCTGTATGTATTTTATTCCATCCTCTCCTACCCATTCCTATTGATGTTTTTCATGGCTTTGGGTGGGTGGTTAACTGGCATTAGGAAGAAAAGCCACACAGGAATACATCCACATATAGTAGCAGCCAGAGCACCTGCCTCCTTTCTCTTGATTACCTCAATGTCATTATGAAACAATCTATATGTTTATTATTTAAACAATATTGCACAGTAGGAAAAAAAAGAACACTGTGGTATTCTAGAAACAGAGAAAAGGAGCAGTTAAATGAGTACCTTAATTCCTTGCTATTGAGAAGCTGTTACTATAACAAACAGCAGCAAGACTTTTAAATCAGGCCTCTGGAACAAAGCATTCCTGTGTCACTTTTACATTAGTGATTGCAGTTGATGTCATTTTCACAAAACAAAATTATAACCAAAATGGATATTTCAGGTCAAAGTGCCACAAAGAGTATATAGATACATTTCCATCAATAAATCTGCCCTCTTCCTGCCCTGACATAAGTGTTCAACCCCTTGTGATTGACGTTTTTACCACTAAATTATACTATGTCTGCTTCTAGAAGAAATGTCTCCATTACAAAATTAGCTAACCATCAACATACTATAAAATAACTTCAACATGGTGTCATTTCACAAGAATATTGATTCTCACAGACTTACTGGATTAAATCCTGGTTTCCCATAAAAGGAGCAGCCATTATGCCTTTGGTAGACAGAAAAATATATACCGTGGAAAGATGTATATTGGGGTGATTAAAACTTCATTGCTGAGCTTAGAAGCACAAGATTTTGTCCTGTGGCAATCTGAAATAAAGAAAATGGTCAAAATACTGGTTTGACTTATACATAAGAACAAGGCTAAAAACCAGCTACAAGTCTGTCATTTTATTTTCCTCTGCTGGAAGATACTTCTGGTTCCATAGGAAGTCATCAGTAATTCTAGATTGACTACTGAGTCTGCCAAAACCTTTTCAAGACCTTGTGCATGTAACTTTTCCTTCATTTACCTCACCTTTAGTGCTAATAGAATTTCTCATACCTCACAAGATGTTGTGACTAATACCTGGAAAGACTTTGAAATTCTTAGCTGAGCAAAGCTATTAAAGAGCAATCATGATATGCAGCTGTAGTTTCTTTGTATATCAAAACGGTAGAAAGAAAAGCTACTTTGAGAACAGATTGTTTTATGGCCCTCTCTACTTTGCTTTTATGGAGTTGTCCTATATTTAGCATTGAAATAATAATGGGGTAAACTAATTTTGGGCACAACTCCATGATTTTAATGAAATTACACTGGGGATAAATTTGGCCCAATTCTATGTGCAACTTGCACATCAGAGAAGTTCCTAAAGGGGAAAATACCACTTTTATGACCACAACTCCGTTCTGGTACACACAGTATTTTGAGTTTCAGCCTGATTTCTTCAAACACAGATGATAAACTATGTCTCCATTAAGCGAGGCCAATGCCAATTGTTGTAGACACTGTGCTGTCCTGAAGGTTTCTAGTCTGCCGAGGGCTGGTGGTGCTCAGAGAACAGGGGTGAACAGCTGCCAGATTTCTCACTTTTGATCAAGTACTTTTAATCTCTCTTCATCTTAAAATGAGAGTCTTTAAAATCCAATTGGTGCTGCACTCCCTTGTAGAGAAGAAGTGTGTGCCATGCCAGCTCCAGGATGCCTGTCAGTAATGAGGCGTGAGAGACGTGGGGGAAGCAGGAGGCTGCTGGGGAGGATTGCAGTGACAATGTCCGTGCAGGGCAGCCTTGGATTCCTTGAGAAGCAGCAGCAAAGCTCCTCCACCACAGCTTGTGCATGTTTGTGGGGCAGGGGCACACGTGGGGCTCTGCTCAGCAGCTCCCTCTCATTCTGTCTCTGTGGCACGAAAAAGGAGCTCTTCACCTTGGGAGAATCACAGTGTGCAGCTGCCTGCTGGTGAAGGATGGTCTGTCACCATTCATCCCTGCCCATTAAGGCTCCAAGAGGACAATGTTACCAGTCTCTGCCCATTCAATCCTTTTTTGTTGGCACATTACTATTTTATCATTTTGATCTTCTCCCTACTGAAGATAAAAGACACCATGGGCGGGATTCATGAATGACTACTGTTATTTATCGACCCAGGACTTTTTGAACATTTTTTCCCCTCTGATTCATGAACCACTTTTCCATATTCGAAAAGCAGTTCATAAATCGTTCAGCACCAGCAGAAATTAATAATAATGAATTCATTTACATAAAAGGACTCATCCTGCCAGTTGCTGATAGTGTTTGAAGCCAGAACCTTGTCGGCAAACAGGATTTTTGCTGGCAGTGCAGGAAATAATCTTTTGTTTATAAATTAATTAAAACATACTTTTCTGCTGCTTTTTAGAGCTGTTTTAGGGACATTGGGCAACATATTATGCATTTTATTTTCTTTTTGGTTCTTTGTTTCTTGGGTTTTTTTTTTTCTAAAAAATAGTATTGCGCAGAGTAGAAAAAGGGATATTTGGTAGCATTAAGTGTCAGACTTTTAAGAGAGAGGAATGTGTTTTGATTGGTTTTAATTTTTTGAATGAGGATTTCTTCTCAAGCCATTGGCAGTTGCATTTTACAAGGGCTGGTTTGAATGTATTCTTTCCCGTGTATCCCTCTGTGTTCAGTCTTCCCCTCCCTAAGTCTCATCCTGAGTTTCAAATTCAAGTGAACTTAAAATCATAACAAGAACCTCCCACGTTTCCTCTGGACTCAAACCCACGAGTTTCACATGATTCTGATGCAAAGCTATCTATAATCAGTCCCAGGTTTATTTTTGGAAGGGAAGGATGACCCTGAGTGAACACTTCCATAACGCCAGGCAAGGGGTGGAGTGTGTGAATGGATGTTTAATGCCATGCTTTTCCACACATGCTGTGTGTGTTTCATGTCTGATTGCCCCAAAGCAGTGCCCCGTCCCCAGGATTTACATCATTAACCCCAGTGGAACTCCACTGGACCTACATTGCTGCAAGAGAATGAGGGTTTGAAGCACAGAGTTTCACACCATGCTAAAGCCTAAGCTAAGTTGCAGGCTGTTGCTGTGAAGAGAGCTCTGCTCCCCCTCGCCCAAACCTCGTGGTCTTGCTACGGAGTGGGACAAATTTCCCAGAAAAATAACACTTACAAGCCCACCCTATACATTTTCCTTTGGGTCACCAGCCCAGCAGGGTCATTACTACACATCCCTCACCTCAGGGCTTTCCTGGCTGGCCTCAGATTCCTCCAGGTGACTCCAGATACCAGGGGGATCTGCAGCTCCTGTGAAGCATCTTCTCTCCCTATGTGCTCTTCACGGAGACCACATGCCTACAACAAAATTCAGCTGCCAGTCCAGAGCTCAAGCCTACAAACAGCAGAATCCAATATTGCTACATTTTCAGTTGCTTTTTGCATTCAGGCCCCACTCTTTCCAGAGAGAGCTAGGAAAGCCATGTGCATGCTGCTTTTCTAAGTCACACACAAGAGCACTTGGAGATATTTGCAAGGAGGGAAATTAAATAACCATATGAACATTTTACACAAAAAATAGCCTAATTATCTCTTAATATTTTGAAAAGAGTAAAACGCTCAAGTGTCAAGTATCATTGCAAACGAGTGGAAATATTTCTTAGCTTGTTTATTTCTTTATGTGCATCACCATTATTGGAAATTGGGATATGGAATATGATTTGCTGGTTTATTCAATTTTTTAGTGTTGGAATTTGTCATTTGGTATTCTGATTTTTATTTGTATTTAAGCTTTTGCTTGGCAAGCACAGAACTGAGTGCTATCACAAAGAAAGACTAGAAGTTGGAAATGCGTGTTATTAGTCTGATCTGCATCATATATATGTATATGGTTTCAATAGAAAAGCCACTTTTAAAAACAACAACAAAAGGCCTGAATTGTCTGTTTCTACTTTTGCTCTTAATTGGTGACATCTGGGTTTGTTGGTATTGAATGAAACTTTTATTTTGTGTTTTTGAAAAGGAAGAGTTGGCTGACTAGTTGTCTTTATATGGTTTAATTTCCTCTCATGTCCCCTCCTCTTTCATTTTACTGTTTGAACACTTCTAAGGTAAATAATAAGGGAGCCAAAAGAGCTCTCCAGACAATTCACTGGACTACTCTGAGCTGAACCACTTACCTGCAGCATGAACCTGGGCAGCTCACTTCAACTTTATGTCTTCATCTGGAAAACAGAGTTAAAGATTCAGCTTAGAAAACTTTGGGTTATGTTCACCAATATCCCTGTATAAATCCAATATATTTTACTATTAGTGTTCAGATCACCTTTTCTAGGTAAGCTTCTATAAAACAAATGGCATGTTGCTTCTCCAGTCTGCTTGATATAAGGTTGGGTAATTATTGATCTTGCCAGTTATTGCCAGTTTATACCAGTGTGTGGCCAGAAACAGCCTAGCAAAAGGTTGTCATGGCTGTATTTGTGACATTTGATGCTTCGCTTTAGCAACTTCTTATGGATTTCACTAAAAGAAGCAGATATAAAAAGGAGAGTGTTTGGATGCGGATCAGAAAACAGAAACTGGAATCAAGCTTCTCAGCAGAAAACATCTGAGGGAGAGGGGAAAGTCCTATCTGTGGCAGTAAAATGTCAGGCTAAGCAGACTGAAAGCAACATTCACAATGCTGGGAGCCCACTTTCCACAGTGCATAAATTTGTGACAATGAAAATGTAATGGCCAAAGCATTAGAGAGGTGATTGTGACAAGGACAGGAGAGGGGAGGGGTCCTGGATCATACTGTCAGCAACTCCAGGTGAAACTGTGTTCACTACTGGAGAGGAGACACCAAACTGGGGAATAATTTAGGCTTAATGTTCCCCAAAATACATTCCTGTCCAAGCTAGTGGACTGTCAAGTGGAGACTGCAAACAGAACTGGGGGCTTTGACTGACTGTGTAAGACTCTGATTCTTCACAACACTCAGCTGCATGAGAAGGATCTTTAGCAATATATAAAGTTACTACACACTAGGCAGGCTTTTGAAAACATCCTACTGCAAGTGAAACTGAAGTATAATAATGTATCAGCCTTGAACAAAGCCTGTTGGGAGTTGCAAAGAGCCACTAAGTCCTGATCCCTGTAGGAGCTGCAGATGTTGCTGGAAGCCACTACTAACAAGAAGCCAAGTTTGTAGCTGCAGCTGCTCATCACCTCTGAGGATTTGGCCTTCGATTTGAGCAGCCCACAGACCCTAAAGCCCAATCCTAGGAGGCTTCTGAGTAAGCTTTAGGAGGGGGAAAAATCTGAGGCAAGCTTTCAGCCTTCTCGGTTAGTTTTAGTAAGGATCTTCAAGGTTATTTTCATGAGGAAAAGTGCTGGAAAAGTAACTTGCTTAAAGAAAATCTGGGTTCTGTTACTGTCCTCTTCCAAACACAAGCAACAAAGTTTTCAAGAATGGGCCAAGTCAAAAGGCAAGTGGGAAAAGAAAGATATAATAAAGGCAAATGACTGATTGTAAGAATCAGTATGAAAATGCAGTCATGGGAAATCATGATTACTCATTTTCACATTTCTGCAGAAATCTGCATGTTTTCCAGTTATCAAATAATCCAAAGATTTTAAAATATCAAATAAACTTTCTGTCAAGTTCCTGCCAAACACAGGAGATTCTACCACAGGGTCTAAGTGGCATCTAAAGCAAATGGCAAGTTTTAAGAAGTAATGGCTTTATAGCTTTTAGTTTATTTTCTGGCATTTATTTTTGGTTGATATATTAGCAAGCCTTAGCCATGACATGCCAAATGTCTTACCATTGGTTTCTAGGGAAAAGTCTCTGTCCACTTGTTGCACTGGGGCTTGAAGCTCTAGTAAAAATACTATAGCCTTCATTCAGTATGTGCACTGCTCCAAACTTTGACAGACCATCAACTGGATTTCCCAAAATTCTGACAACAAGCATAATATCTCTGAGATTAGAGAAAAAATCCAAGAAACAAGAAACTGAAATCCCCAGCATACTTGGTTTCTTTATATTCACATGATGACTTCTGAATGTTGAGGGATTAAGTCTTAAGGTATATTTTTGGGATCACACTTTCAAGCTTCCTACATAATCATGAGACCTAGAAAGTTTTGCTTTACCTTTAAAAAAATTCTTTTTGCATTTGCAGGAGCAGAGGGTTTAAATAAAGCATCAAATACCTCGAAGTTCATGATAAAATAGTAAGAACTGGCAAAGCTGCCTATGATAACAAGCAAAACTCATTTCAGAAGCTAGTAGAGGAGGAGAAGGAATAAAGTACAGTCCAAGACAGGAGAAGGTTTTGAAACGCTACCAGTTTGGAAAGGCTACATTTTTTCATTAGCTTGACACTGTTGTGAGTGGCTATCTCAGCTTTCAGGTGCCAAGACGTGAATTTTTTGTGGGCCTCCCTGAGACTAAACCACTCACTAACAATTTCAGTCCATTCCCACTGTTTCAGATTGTATTTCTCTTTTGCATCTGATTGTTTTATTTCTTTCTCTATCAGAATTTTGCACTTAACTTTTTTTAAAATAGGGAGCTCCTGTTCCCTCCTTTCTTGCCTTAGGTCTGGCATGGTACTGAGCTATGGAGGGGTGGAGCACAGCTCCCTCTCCTGCAGAGAGAGCACAGCCTTTCCCCCTCAGCAGAGGGAATTCTGCCCTGCCCTGGGTGCTCCATCTGCTGTGATCCACCTCTTCCCAAGGCATGGGACATCCCTGGGTGAGGAAACTTTCCTCAGAAGCCAGGCAGATGCTGTAGTATTTCCCAATGAGCTGGAAGGAAGGCTATTTACCCTTTTGGTGACCCACCTTTTACCTGAGAAACCAAAGAGCCCATCTATCCAACCTCTGCTTCCAGCATGAAAGGAGAGAGGAGGAAACGGGAGAAAAGGAAAAAGGAAAAAGGAAAAAAAAGGAAAAAGGGAAAAGGGAAAAGGAAAAAGGGAAAAGGGAAAAGGGAAAAGGGAAAAGGAAAAAGGAAAAAGGAAAAAGGAAAGGATCTCTGTATGAGCGTGGCTGGTGTCTCACACTAGTACCACTGTAAATTAGCTGTATTTGAAGCAGCCCAGGCATGCATCAAAATGTGGCAGAAATGGTGAGCTGGAAGGACCATCTAGAGCAAGGCTTCCCAACTATTTTTGAACTGTCTGATTAATATAAACTTTCAATATTTCTCATATATTACCAGACATCAGATTTCTCACCGTGTCAAAAGGACCATTATTTCTAAGGACCTCCACCTTCAACCCCTTGCAAAGTGAGAGGATCTCACCACTCCTCCTCACAAAGACATTTTTGAACCTGTTCTTAAAATCTCTTTGGCATGAGACAACATAGTTACTTTCTAGGGAGCTGCTTCCAGTGCTTCACAGAAGGAAACTCTGCCTGGGATCCTTCACAGAATAGCATCTCTGTTTTCCCAGCAGACATGAAAGAAAATGGAAGGCAGTTCTATTATCTAACACCTCCTTCCCCCCCTTTTGCTTCTCCATTCAGGTCCAAGCACTGCCTTGCAGCAGACATGGAGTGATATTCTGGTGTATCTAGAACAGAAAGTTTCTCTCAAGCATTAGGAAACAACTCCAAATAGCATAAGAAATAGAAATAGTGATGTAAATCAACTGGAACACTTCATTTCCCTGTCAGAAGGGAGGAACATGTGGGTTGAACTAATTTTTTTATAAGCTCTTTCAAGAAGGGTTACATTATAAATGATGGATGTATTTATCTCAAATAAATGCATGTATTTATTTGATACTTTCAATAGGTGTTTTGGATACGCAATTATATAATAACCAACTCTTAAGATTTTATGTATTTGCGTAATATTTAGATATCTAGATATCTAAATTAGATATCTAGAAATGCCATGGAAGTTGCTTTCTACTTTTAAAGGTCACAAGTTTTACAGTTTTAAACCCCTGGTACAAAGATAGAAAGCATATGGTACATGTTTTAATGGGACGTTTTTAAAAACTTGAGATATTGAAGGATATAGTGAGGCATTTAATATCTCACTTGCTTCCAGGCAGATTACAGCTGTGTTATAGAAGAGAGACATAGACTTGGACACAGATTTTAAGATGAGGTGTGGCTGAGGAGGGTGTTGGTGACCTCAGTTCCACTAATAGGTATAGCTCGGGTAGCTGCTAGACCAAATACAGAGATTCCTCCAGTGGTGCTCAAATCCCAGCCCCACCTCAGGAAAACACAGCTCTATCCACCTTTTTAGATTACCAAAGACATATCAACACTGCTCAAAGTACTGACCATATATATCAAATTATAATATCACAATCATTGTCATTGGACTAAGAAAGTCAGCATCACTTAGGTAGCAAGAGCTTTAATTGTAGGATCATGAAAATATGGGATGCACTAATATACAGTGCAAACTACAAATTATAAATTTAGTAAAAGTTATAACTGCTTGATTCACACAATACCAGGCTGCTCAAGAAACGCTGAGGGACTGCTACCTCCTAGTCTGTTTTCATTTCCAAGTTCACTTTAGAAATGTTGAAGAATCTGTACCTTTCAGAAAATTGCTCACTCACTGAAACCAGCTATTTTTAAAGTTTTATTTAAGGGAGATAATGAATAAGACTAAATTGATGCCAGGCATGAAGTGATTTTAACCAATATATTCAAAGTCTATAATACAAAATATTGGAAAATTATATGTACAGTAATCTCAAATAATGAGATATTAAAATTCCTTAAAACCCAGAAACTCTTCTATTCATTCTGTTCTTCTTTCAACCTAACTGTGGGAGGCTCCATCTCTGACATCTTTACATATGATGTTCTCATTTCAAAATGCCACTGAACCTTCAAATGAACACTTGCCTAGGATCTTTGAATTCAAAAAACCTTAAATCAAGGTTTTTATATTTTAGTGCGCTCAGCCATAATATGCAGCGAAAGAATTTCGGTATTTAGTCTAGATCTTATTTCAGAAGAAAGGAAAAGATGACTCTCAGAATGAAAACAATAGTTCAGTAGAATGAAACACCAGCAGTACTGGATAATTTCTAGACAGGATATTTCAAATATATATTGAAAAGAAAGGGAAATGAGAAAACTTCTACACAATTAATTCTAGAGCAAAAATACAGTATTTTCTTATAAGAATTTCTTATATATTGTCATGAAAGAATGAAAATAAAATTAAGTAGGGCAATCAGTGTCTGTATGGTACTTGGAGCTTGGCACCTCTCGCAGTGTTAAAGTGTGTAGGATTTGCACGAAGAGCTTTGAAGATCTCACCACTGGTGGCCATTAGGAAAAAGCAAGCAAGGACAGCTTGATGCTCTGTGGTGAACACTGAATTATCATGAACACACTTCTCTTACATGCTTTAAACCAATCCCTTTTTTCTCAATGGGCTGCAGAGGTTTGTAAAACTAGAAGTTCTTTCTGAGGCCACTTGTTAGAACAGACCACCCTCTATACTGCCCTTTGTTAGTCACCTATACACACACAATTCAATAGGCATAAACAAACTAAACCAACTGTCTAAGTCATTTGGTGGAATGATGCAGATCTGCTACTGAAGTCTCAAGTCAACCTTGTATTTTCTTTTATGACTTTGCCTCCTTCTGTAACCTGTTCCAGTGTCTCACCACACTCACAGTAAAAAATTTCTTCCTAAATCTAAGTTACATTTTCCATCTTTCACTTTGTACCCATTTCTCCTGGTCCTGTCACTACAGCTCCCAATGAAGAGTCCCTCTCCAGCTTCCCTGTAGGCCCCTTCAGATACTGGAATGTGGCTATCAGGTCTCCACTCTCACTATACCTAAATAACCACCAGAGCCACAAAGAAATTAAAGCTTATCGACACAAAAAAAGGGTACAGTTTAACTGGTGGCAGAAACAACAAAAACACAGGTACCTCCCTCCTTCTGACAAAACATAAGCTCTGTAACTGATATGAACAATATTTGGATTTTTTTCACCTTAACTGATTGTGACTGGCATGAGAGCTGTGCAGCTATGGGAAGCAGAAAAATGCACATCTTATATGTCTGTATCAAACTTGCAGATGTTAGCAGTGCTAAAGCAGCTAGAGGAGGAACCCTCACTGTAGATCCTGGGTGCACAGCCAGCACTGCACACTCCACACTCCATCCAGTAGAGCTGCTGCCTGTGTGGGGCAGGATGCACTGCTCTGTTCCCTCCAGGATGCACTGCTCAGAGCCCTTCAGGATACACTGCTCCATTCCCTTCAGGAGGCACTGCTCACAACCCTCCAGGATGCACAGCTCAGATCCCTTCAGGATGCACTGCTCACAACCCTTCAGGGTGCACTGCTCCATTCCCTTCAGGGTGCACTGCTCTGTTCCCTTCCCTCTCTGGTATGGATGCTGCTGGCAATGCTCAGCAGCTCCCTTGGACTGCACAGGCTGCTGGAAGAGCTCCAGTGCTCCAGAGAAAAGTGAACACCTGAAAGAGCTCTGCCGATGAAAATAAAGAGAATACGAACAAAAGAGCAGCGCAATACTCAGAACAGCCCTACTGCAGACTTTAATTTTCAGTGTTTAAGCCCAGCCTGTAGTATGGTGTTACACCATGACAGCTGAAGAAGTCAGCATTTGAGGTCTGCTACACTAAGGACGCGATAAGTCACTATCCTTAATTTGGAATTATTCAAATGCTCTGACCTCAGCAGATGTAATGAATGTTAATGCATTTGCATTCTGATATTTCAGGAATAGATGCAATAGATGAAGAAAGAAATAAGAAAGGGGTGAAACTAGGCTCAAATCTAGAGCACCATTTTTTTTTCAGGTGGTAAATCACTTTTTCCATATTCAAATTAGTCTGAGAGGAAAACCCAAAGTTAAGAGAGTTACCAGTTTCCAGTTACTCCTTTTTACCTAAAAAGGGTATAACCGTCATGTCATTCACATATATACACAGATGCAAAAACTCTTTTAAGATTGTTATGAATGTGAAGATACAGAAGAAATGTATAGCTGTGGAATACAAATAAAAATCTTTCATTATCAGTCAGAGCTTCTAAATAATATGGATTTTTTTATCAGAAAAATAAGACATTTTCAAATAATATCAGAAAATGCTTGGAGAAATGTGCAGACATCCACAAGTTTAGATACAAGTCAACTGAATTGAAATATCTAGACCTGAAAGTATAAACTGTACACAAATGGTCTTTCTTAAAGAGATATCTGTGCATATTTATTTAGATATTGGCTAAAATCCTGCAAAAGATACTATACTTATTAAATGGCTTTAGGAGTTTTTGCACCAAGAAACATGTGACTTCACACATAAGCAAGTTCAACAGCAACAACCGTACAGAAATTTTCTAACCTCAACACTTAATATACAGGTTAACAGTGATATTTTATATGTTTCAGCAAAGGTTTAGTAAGTTCATTGGTCCATATATTAAAACTGTATCTATCTTAAAGGCATTGTAGCTCTTGCCCCACCTATCAGGTTTTACAGAAAGACATTAAAGACAGATTAAAAACTGCTAAGTGCATGAAACATTAAGAAAACCAATTCAATACTCAGTTAGTTAAAATATCTAATCCAGCTGTGCAGTACCACTGAGTACAAGCAAACACAGGGTGGGCTGGAAGGTGCAAGTATTGGTTTGTCATTTGTGATGTTGACAGCCCAGCAAGGTATAAGACAATGATGAGGTTAAAAATCTTCCCTGGAGTAACAGAGGAAACCATTTCTCCCCCAGAGGTATTGCCTCAGCTGCTGGGTAAAGAGACAAGTTCCTGCAGGTGAGGATGCAGGTGGGTTGATTGAGGTAGTCCAGCCAGGAGGAAGTCTGCTGGGATCAATTAGGATGACCCAGATACAAAAAGTAAGGAGAATGCATTTGATCCTTTGCTGCTCCTGGTTTCCCACTCTTGACTCTGAGTTGTGGGTCACAGAACTGAATCTTGAGGAGCACCGTAAGGTTGATCTGTTGTTACCAGTTTGTGAGTGGAGTACCTTGATAAATTAATTTCTCTGTAAACAATAAAACCTCCTTTTAGAGCTGCGCAGTAAAAATATAAACCTCAATATCTTAACGTAGTTCCCTTTCTTCCCTATTAATAACAGTTTTTATTTTAATTTTTGGTCCCAGATCTGACAATAGGATAGCCAACCATTCATCACAGAATGCAGAGCTAGGATTGTTGTCTGTGAAGATATTGGCTTCTGGAACAGTTTTATCAAGAAAAAGATCTAGTGTGTTTCCTAAGTTAGGCATATTGTTCACTATTTTTAGAAAGGCTCTCAAAAAAATTAAAATACACTCTCTGTTAACAACAGAAAAATTACCATGCTGTGTTTAAAACCTTATATATGGGTCAGCTTTTCAATGCTGCTTTGACAGAAGGAAACCTCAAGCTTCCGAATCTGGAAGTAAATACCCCAGTGAAAAGTGAAAAATAGGGATCACAAAACCCAGGCTTGCTTCAACATAGCACTGAGTGTTTTGATTTTCTGGTTCTTTTTCTCCAGCCCAGGACTGTGACCATCTGAGCAGCACTTGCTGCTGGAGCTCAGTCTTCCCCCAGAGCTGCACCCACGGGCTGGAGGCTGTCTGCAATGCAGAGAGAGCTGCCATTTCAAACACAGCCTTTTTGTCCAATATCAACCCCAAAATATTTGCAAAGGGGAAAATAGAGGGGGAGCTCAGTGTCCCACCCAGCAGAACTCACTGTAAAATGTTTTCTCTGGTAGTACAACATTCACATTTCTTCCTTTCACTAAATCTCTTTGCACATTTTATTTGAATGAAAGATAGTCAGGGATTAAAATTACTATTGCCTGATTCTTCTATCCTCCATTATATAATCAGGTACAAGTAAAATCCCTGAGGCAGAACAAAGCTTTATTGACTGGAAGCAGACACAAACCTGTCCTATTATAATTAGGGAGAGTTTTGAATTGGTTTCAAGGGACTGTCAGAAATAGGCCTCAGAAAGGATGCATGAAATATCTTGTCTGTTGCAGATCCTCCAAAGCTATGTGCTCTTAGAGCACACAAGAACATGTTCCAGTTCAGAAGAGCAGAAAACCATGAAACATATGAAGCTGCTTTGCCAAGGAGGAAACCCACTGTACACAGATACAAGCATTCCAGAGAAAAGAGGGGGACAAGTGTGGGGAAACCCCCAAGAATTCAAAAGGAGTTCTCGTAGGGAAAAAAAAAAAGCAGAAAAGAACAAAAAACATCTCAGTTTTGAAAAAGAAAAACCAAACAAAATGGAAAAAAAAAAAACCAAAACCCCAAGAAAATTCCCTTTTTTTTTCCTGAAAAATGAAATCTGTTCTAACAATATGCCTACCCATGGTTTCATGGCTGCCTCACAGCTCATAAATTAAGCAAGTTCTAACCTGAGCACACTTAATGCTGAAAGAGGCACAATGTTTGATTCTGTAGACCCTATTCATCCTATGATCTATGGAGGTGTTAAAATACCTTATGTTTGAGGAAAATTAACCAAAGAAGAATGGAACAAGACTCATGCCTTTGAGGTCCTTCTGGCATTAGTTCTAACAGGACATGTGTAAACACTGCTGTTCTGGACAAATTTCAAATGGAAAGCAGAGGTAATAAAGAAAACCAAAGCACAGTAGTGTAAGCTAGAAAAATTATTGTTTCCATCCCCTTTTAAATATTTTAGACTTGTATTGGTGTAACTGTCTTCCACCAAAAGCATTGCCTCTAAACAGACCATGTGCACAGCTCTCCAGCCTCACCTAGAAATACATGGAGGTTTCAGTGGTTGGGCTTTTGTGGAGAATCCAGGTTAGTGATGTATTCAGTGTGGTTGTTTTAGTTTATTTCCATTTGAACTGAGGCCCTTTTAAGTAGCAAACAGGACTGCTTTACTGAATTTTTATTTCTCAGTGCTTAACATTCCTTCACAGACAAAGAGCACTTAATAACTGCTCAAGCAAAGCAGTGAATTGATAAAAAAGGGCTTTTGTAATCATCACTTCCACAGTAGCCATTACAGGGGCATATTTATATTGTTAGACATGGTGGGATACACTTTCCTGTACTCTCAGCTCTGCAAAGCAGGAGAGGAAGGTGGTCTGGAAAGCAGCAACACAACACTGAACATGTGAAATATCTCTTTATGCATTCCCGTGGTAACGCGCCTGACTGAGACAACACTGCTGCCATTGTACGACATGAAAAAATGATGTCCATTTCCATCAAAGAACAGCAAAAAGGAGAGATTTTTATTGTGGTTAGCCTGAGTTCAAAGCTTGGGGTAACACACTTATGGATGAACAGAATAAACACTTACACTTAGGCTTACTGTATACAGCTTAACGAACACATATGAAGATCATATAAATAATTCACATTACTCGAGAGGTGGTGAGTTGAACAAGTCCCTTCTGGTTAAACTTATTTAAAGATAAGGTGAAGTTAAGTGAGTGATGGCACAGTTACAGAGGCCACAGTCCAAGGGGAATTTGGACAGTCTAAGTTACACTACCGGAGTGATTTGTGCAGAATTATGTCAACTTACAGATCTTTAGACCTTATGGGAAAAGGAAATGTCTGATCTCTAAAAGAAGTGATACAAGATGAGTATTTTACAAAGTACAATTATGCTTTACTCAATAAACTATTTCTATGAAATAAAACTGGACATCAGCAAAACACAAATGGAAATATTACAGCACAGCTGGAGAGCAAGTTCAGTGGCAACAAGGAAACCCTATAATACTAAACACTTGAAACAAAAAGCCACCCTA
>JAKEPQ010000743.1:15140000-15230000 GCA_024500445.1 Entomyzon cyanotis
CTCTGAATACATTTTTTTCTCAAAGATGGAGGGTGAGGAGCTTGATCAAAAATGGTTTTTGATACAACAGTATTTTTCTTGACTTTACAGTGATGCCATTGTCCATGCAACACAGGGAATTAAGGAGGTAAACTTGTAGCTCTCAAACTTACAGGACTTCTGACATTCACATGGAGCCAATTCCCCTGAAAGATTCCCTGTTCTGTGAATTGCACTTCTTTAAACTTGTAGCTATTTGGTTGGGGTTTTTTAACTTTTGATTTTCATCACAGCAGCATGCTACTCAGTATGCCAAAAAGTTCTTTCAAAACCCAAGGTTTGTGGAAACACAGAGAGAATAAAAAAGAAAGCAGGAGACAGACAGCTGGCTCAGTATGTAGCCTTGTTAGACAAAAAAGAGGTTTTGGACACAAAGCAACCTTTCACCAAGGCTTAGGGAGAGTGCAAAAGAGGCAATTCATACAACACATGGTTAACAACTAAGAGAATGTGACTGTTTGGTGTTTGTGTACACAAGAGAAACTTCAGAAGTTGTTATGGATTGAGATATTTTATTGTGGAGATCATGTAGACCCTTCAGTGTGTCCATCACAATTGATAAAATTAGCCTGCCTTTCCCAAAACCTCGAGTAGGAGTTCAGGAATCTGGCTTTCAACCATGTCCTATTTCCTCATCTCTGGATATAAGCCCTAAAGGACAGGAAGCATCATAAAATTCTCATCACTTCCCTCCTCTGCTGCTCCTTGTGTACACAAACTCAGGATTTGGAGCTAGCAGGGAGCTGAATCTACTATTATTGTGTCTGTGAAAAAACATGGCTGCTGTAAGAGCAACATCTTAGAGAAGAACATCTGATTGATTTGAATTCTGTAAAACATAATCAGAAGGGACACTGGTACATCACTGAGTGCCTTGAGGACAGCAGGGGCCCAAAGACTGCTAAGCAATTCACAGACAGCACAATAAAGCCCATTAAGCTTCAGGTGAAGGAGTCAAACAAGGTCTCTAACAACTGGCTGACAACCACATTGGGCTCTTGCAATCAGATCAAAACCTCAGTATGCCAACCTCTGGAACAGGGCCCTTAATTCAGGGGATGAGTCAAAGTCCTGGCTCAGCCAGGGAATAGGGATCAGCAGATTACTGAGGGGGGATGCAATATCTTCATGTTGTAAAAATGTAATTTTTGGTGTAAAACAGTATCATTATGCCTATAGAAAATTAACCTTGAATACATACTGCTTATAGTAGCACACATGACATTTCCCAGTATTAATGTCATGCCTGGGTGAATAAAAAGGACTACAATGTCTTCCAAAGCCTCAGCAAAGATGAGAAACCAGACAAAACTCACACTTGTTTTCATCTAGGCAGGTGACGAGGGCAGCCTCTAAACTTGTCCTCCTAGACTAGTGCAAGGCCATGGCAGCAAAAAAAAAAAGAACAAAAGGTGAATTTTGGTAAATCATGTGAAAGAGTTGTAAAGCCGTATAGAAAAGGAAGTCTATAAGGGAAAAATACATCAGCATCTTGAGACACCTAATGTATTAAGGCACTTGAGACAAATCGTATTAAACAACTGAATGTAATTTGTTCCCAAAATTTAAGTGGAACTACCATTCAAACTCCTTATCCATAACAACAGGTACCATGGCAGTGATTTGCAATGATTTCTCAAATAAGTGCCATGTCCATCACAGAAATAGTCCTTGAGGACTTCATAAGGGTATTGATATTAACTTCCTTCAGCTGTGATTCTTGCCCTGAGGGCAAATAACATAATTGCACAGCAACATACATTGGGCTCAGCTTGCTCGTGCTCGGTTTGTACAGTTCTGCTCTTTCCTATTGTTTCTATTGTACAAGATGTCATAGCACCACTTTGATAACATGTCTGAGTATATCAAAGGCCAAGGGAATTCTGTTATGTAAACACATCATTTATTACTATATACAGCAATGATTACCTGACATCAAAGCTCATCTAGGAGCATGCTGTGTGACTGTGGAGGAGGCCTCCCTGCTAAAAAGCCCTATCGATTGACAACAGTGTGGAGCAGAGGCAGGGATGGGGAAAGGGCTTCCATCAATACCTTCACTACTGCAAGGAAAGAGTCTCCCATTCAATAGGACTTCAATATGGATCCTGTCCCCATCTCCTCCAAAACTTCACAGACATGGCTGTCTCAGGAGCCTCGGCAAACAGGTTAATAACTCTGTTCTGCTCTGCTTATTTTATTAGCACCAAAATCTAAGACTAGAGGATGTAGCAGCCTGTGGTCACAGCTAAGGCAAGGATGGTCTCTCTGTCACAATGTGCACCAGCTCTATCCAGGCAGAGAATTACAGGATTTGGAGAAGAAATAAGATCATGGAATGTTAAGGGAGGGGAACAATAAAGGTACCTCAGGTGACAGTAATGAAGCAAATGGGTGAAAATTCTAGCAAAAATAGAAAGCAAAATGTGGTATCTGCTGATATGAAGCACAGAAAAAGCTTGAAGAAAAGTGACTTTATAAAAAGGAAAAAAGGGCTAAGTTTATAAAGCTTCAAGGATAGGAAAGGGAGAGCTGCAGGATGGAGAAGCAGCATTGTTTGGCCCTGCTTGTGAGCAGAACAGAACACTCTTTCTGCCTTGACTAAGCAGAAAGAGTGTCTTGGGAGATCTTCTATTTATTTTCTTCTGTGGGCTTCTTGCAATGTGTGCTCCTAGCTCAATATGTGTATTGGCTATTAGTGCATTATTTCTGTATTATTCTTAATTTCTGAAACAGGCTGGTTAGTTTTTGGAAACCTAAGCCCCAAGAGTAAGACAACATGAATTCTACACAGAAAGAATCTCCAAAATCTCATTACTTCATGGCCTTCCTCTTCAAGAGGAAGACAAGTCAGACAAACAAATTCTCCTGAGCTCAGCTGTAATTTCTTTCAAACACATCCTTGATCACTTCCACTCTCTCATTTCTTTAGGCAGTGTGCAGAGACTGTCTTCATTGAGAATACTTGATCTCTTCCATTATACATTCAGCAATCCTCCAGGAAGGTCACTAATATACAAGATCTATGGTCAGCTCAATAATGACATACTGCTGCTCAAAATATAGAAAAATTATAGTTTTCCTAAAGGTAGAAATTTCAGATCTCCCAGAACAAGACCTCCAAGAAGGGATAAATTCCATTATCAGACTGTGAGCTGGGATACAGACATTTTCACCAATATTTAAGGCCGCACATTAGTCACCACATACTATCTGGGTAAAACTCTGGCAGAAGGGTAAACATGGCAATCTGTAACCTTTCCCTTTTTTGCCACAGTAAGCTCATTTCTCTCTAGCAAAGGCAGGAATTGCAATAGCTTTTGAGACAGTATCTTTAAAGTATTAACATTTTTCTTTATAATAGGCTGAGTGTTCTAAAAAGAAGGCAAGGAAAATAAGGTAGAAGCAAAAGAGTATTGAGACAAAAGAGAGGAAAATACATGTTTCTTAGATATATATCTATAGTAAAGTAATTTATGACACACGCATGCAGAGATTGTAGAAGTTACCAGTATTCAATCAGAATTGTGGCCGCAGTAAAGAAAAATCCAAAACAAACCCCAAATAACAACAAAGCTGGTTAGCAGGATTCTGGAAGTCAACAGATTCACCTAGCAGCAGGCAAAAGAGAGAAAATAATCCTTAGCAAGATGCTAAAAATTTGTAGAGGATTGGGGCAGAGACAAATTTTGCAATGTAGTTACTTTGTATGTAAAGTTCTCACACAACTTGTAGACATTGATGTCTTGCCATTTTTTCCCAGTTGATGCCAGTTTACTGAACCAACAACTGCCTTTTCTCAAGTCACTCATATCAATGTGCCATAACAGTGATAGTGAGATGTCCAGTATAATTAAATATCTCATCTAAATTATACCACAAGGAAGAGAGGATAAGACACCCTGAGTCATCCACCAAGAAAATATATAAACTGCTCAGTATTTTCTTAATGTGGGGAAGAATACTCACTGTTGTAACTGAAGATGAGATGTGTTGTTAGAGGGAATGAATGGAATTAATGCAATAGAACAGTATGAGAAGAAATATTCCCTTAGAATTAGAAAGTCACATTTCCATTCTTGATTAAAATAATGTGGTAACTGGCATCCATTACTACTGTTCAAATATGAAGTTTAGGATGACTATTCACATGCTGCAGGTTAAGTTCAGCTCAATGTTTCTGGATAAGCAGTAGCCAAAGAGCTATAAATGCATATTCTTTGCAAGGATAGAAATACCCAAATAAATGAAACTGCGCTGGTGCAAAAGAAGCTGTATTATTATGTTTTAAATATGCTAATATACATGTACAGTGTTACATTCAGTTGTAAAGGAATTTATTGGACTCGGTATCTTAATGACTATAATCTACATTCCGAGCGAATCGGTCTGAATCCATCCCATATAAGTGTTTGTGAACTTCTGTTGACATCTCAGCTGCACAGATCACAGCATGTGGCCCTGCATGTTTATTTCCTGAGTGACCCATCAATTGATTCATCAGCTTCCTGGAGCACTCTTACATTTCCAGGGAAGCTGTCCTAGCACTGCAGGCTGGGATGTTGGAGCATCAAGAGTGCTGCTGGCCCTGTAGCAAAGAGAGATAATCGCAAATGCCATGGAATGTTCAAGATGGACTAAACCAAATAAAGAACAATCTGACTATCGGAATGTATTCTTTCCAGCAATCTCCCACCACTGTAAGACAGAAAACATTCTGTTTCCTCTTTGGCAAATAAGCTTGTGTGAGCTGAAAAATTAACATTGTATAAAACAACAGAGAGAACCCAGAAAAGCCATTGGGCCCGAATCACAGCAGTCAGCAGGAGTTTCCCTCAGATAGCAACACACTTGGATCATGCCTTATAAAAGTGAATTTTTATTAAACTAATTATCTCAAGACCTTGAAAAGATGTAGAGCAGCCTTTGCTATTTCGTTTTCATTTTACTGGAAGCAGTAAATGAGAAACATTTCCCGCACAGTTTATTGAATGTGTTTGTGCTTAGAGCTCAAAAAGGATATGCTGCAAGGTAACCAGGGCCTTTTATAAGTTGTTATTGACCTTTTGGGAGCAAAAGTTAAGAGGAAGAAAAGAATCAGAGAAAGAGAGACAGAGGGACAGCAACTGGTGCACAGTTCTGTCATTAACATAAATGGTGGCCAAGGAAAGCATCCCATGCAATTAACAACACACAGCTGTGGTCACACTAAGTCTCTCTTCTGTGCAGGAGCAGAAGTTTATACAGCTGCTACCAGCTACTCTGGAGTCACAAATGCAAACACATGATTGCATTATGTTTACAAATTTCCTGCAGAACCTTCGGCAATCGTATGGATTATATTACGTTCACTCAGAGCCTGATGACAAATTACTGTAGATTAATCTCTTCTTAAAAATACGTGGAGCTTTTAACAAAGTGTACATAAAACAAGCTGCTAGTTGTTTTTCACTGTTAATAATGATTCCTTTTAAAATCCAAAGTTTAGCAGAGTTGCAGGGCATGCTACTGGGCTTTCATTCATTAGACTAATATAACTCCATAAAGTTGACTGTCGCTGCCAGAGGGTATTGCTCCTTTCTGACAGGTACAGTGACAGGCACGAATTTTCTGTCTTTGAATAGTACTATAGACACTATCAACTGAGACAAAGAGAGTAAAATGTATGACAATATTTCAGTCTCACAGCAAAGAGATTTGTAGCTCTCTACTAAGTATGCTTCCCAACAAACAGACTATGTTGTCCTAGGGCTACATGGAGGAGTTATATTTTCTTTGAAAATTCAAGGGCATTTGGTTTGTTTTCACTCTATTTGAATGGTTGTTTTGTTTGTTGGTTACAGCTGAACAGGTGTGGGAGCCAGGCTTTTTATTTTTGCCAGCAAAATAACTATTAACTGACCATTTGTTCTAGAACACTAACAATATAATTTGCAGTAAATATTTTAAATAAACATTTTTCTCAGGTCAGTTTTCAAAAATCCAATAAATAATATGCAGAAATGAATGCAACTCCCTCTCCCTCACTCAGTACTGGAATTTCTAAAATGCCTTTCCCAGTGATAAAACAGAAAAACCTTGGGACCAGTCCAGTGAAGACAAGCAAATCTTTTTCTTCTGAAGTTTAATCTGTGGCTTTTGAGCCAGAACACCCCTTTAGATGTCCCAACAAAGAAAAACAAAAGAACACATTTTGTTAAAGATGCGGATTGTTCGGGGCAGATGATGGTTATAGGACACTGCAAGCGTGTTTCCCAGGACTTGGACTGTTCCCTGCATTACTGCTAAGATTATTTCCCCTCTTGACGACCCCATGACAGTTAGTCTGGGGTCTTCTAGCTGATGACTGTAAATACCACAGTGGCTTCTGAAAGAGGATGAAGTTCTTGACCCCAATCCATCATAGTCCTTTACTACAGGGGACTTTGCAAGTCAGAACCCTGGGCTGGATCCAGTAATGAATAAATGGATGGTAAACTGAGGCCATTCTCCCCTTGCTGTGTCCCACTGAGGAAACAGATTACTGTAAGGGCAGGACATTCTCATACTGCCTTTTTTTAGAGCCATGGAAACTGAAGTCCAGTAGTCCAGCAAAGAGAGAAGGTGCATGGGCTGCTTGCAGATCACCCCAGCTGGGTGGATACATGCCCTGTCTGGCAAAGGAGTAGGACATTTTAAATCACTCTATTTGAAGAGATCACTATCAGCAGTATGTCCATGAGAACTCCCTTAAAGCGCCAGATTCAATATTAATCTGTCTTAGTAACTGGTTTCCAAAACAGTATACAAGCAGATACCTAAAAATGTTTAAGAGCTGCACAAATGTATATGACTGTTTCTTATAATAGTCTTCAAACCCCCAAATATTTTCAGCTTAGAGGACTTTGCAAGGCAGTAGTGGTGATGTTATTTCTAACTCCCAATAGATTTTTCTTCCACATGTCTTTCAAACCTTGCTTTAAGCCCATATAAACTTTTAGCACCCATGGCATCCTCTAAGAAAGAATTCCATAGTTTATCTAAATATCGATGCTACTACACTGTTTTGCTACTCATTTACCTGTCTCTAGCCTTTTTTGATGCCTCCGGCTCTTCTGTAAAAAAGATGGACGTTAATTTCTCCCAGGCATTTCTTTCCAACTCTTACTTTATTCTTGAGATTTGAGTAATGGAAATTCATACAGTATTCAATATCTTTATGCTGCAGTGAGACTCAAATGACAAAAACTATCACAATTAGAGGGCAGAAATCCATAGAGCTGGAAATTCATCATTTCCTCTGTGAGCAGACTTCAATCCTCTCTGATTAAATCTAAATTACAATAACTCTGCAAACATCAAGGTTGTCCCAGCAGCTGACACCCTTTCCAGAAAAGAATTCTTCAGCCCACTATTGTACAGAGATGAACCCTTTTAACTTTCAACACTGACCGCTAAGGTCAGTTCTAGATTATCCTGTTGTTGCAGAAACTAATTCTGGGTTCACTTATAATTCACTTTCCCTAAAATTAACCTCAAGCTTTCCAAAAGCTCTCATTCTTTGATTCAATTCATTGCTATTGGCACTAGAGGTGGGTTTGTCAGTAACTATATGGTGGTTTAGTGCCAGCAGCTCCATTTATTATCCAGATATAATCAAAAGGTTTCTCCTTTTTTTTTTTTTTTTTTTTACTCTTTTCATTGTATTTAGCTTTCAGTCTCATCATATAATTTCAGATTCCAAGCTGGGAATTCTACTAGGCAATGGCTGCTGTTACTAACATTCAGGGATTTTCCAAGTCTGCTACATTCAAAAAGGAACCACAAAATGGAATCGCCAATGATAAGAGAGAATATGAACTCCATGGTCTTGTTACTAAATTTCCAACATTTTTTAACAAAACACTGAGCTAATTGGGAAAACACTGAGTGGTGCAATTAACCAAATAAATACAAGAGTCAAATGACAATGGATTCTTTACAAGATCAAAGCAAGAATAAAACCATAGTGCATTTAAAAGCTTGACTATTAAAAATATTTTCTAATAGCCACAATCAAACTACAGTAGTAAACAATGTTGCTACACTTAACCTCACTGAAACCATAAAAAAGGACAAATAATTTGTAAAAATGCAAGCAAAGAGGTGCTCCTCTATGTGCCATTCACTTATAAGGTACTAGACATCAGCAGCAAATGAAAATATTAAAATCCCCTGAAAGCAGCACACTGAGGTTTACACTGCAGATTGCTCACACCAGCCAATTCAGATTAAACACTCAGTGCTGGGAGATACGGTTTCACTAAATTTTAATACATTTCCTGAGAAGCAGGTGTCCATATTATGAAAAAGAACTTCAAGTGGTTATAGAAAAGAATGATTATTCAAGGAAGTCTACATTTCTGTACATCAATTCTGGTAGTCAAAACAGCCCAGAAAAATTTTAATGGAAACCTCCCTAATCTTTGCTGAACACTTCTGTAATAAGACCAGAGCATATGTAATGTGAATCTCTTTAACATTTATTCTTCTGTTGAAGGTAAGTTCTTAACTACTAGCATTCTCTAGAAATACCCCAGTGACTCAGAAAAAAATCAGAATAAACAAGAGGTACCTTGATGTGAACAGTTAGGGTCATTCTATGGACTAGCTGACACATCTCTTGGGATAGGATGGTCCATGGGGTGGGATGACAGCTTCCCAGTGTGCCCCATTTGAACTCGGGCAGTCTGAGGCAGCAGAGGCTGTCAGTGGTAATGCACCACCAACCTCCTGCTAGGTGTGTTAGCTCAACAGACCCAAGGGTTTGATTCACCAACCTATGTGGATGTTATCTCCAGATTTTATTCGTGTTACTCAGAAAATCTGTTCTAATGAACATACACCAGGAGCCTTGCAAAGAGCCCATCAGGCTCCTCTGCATAACACCAATCACTGAGCTTGTGTGGAGGAGAGAACTGTATCATGTTTGTGAATAAAACAATTTCTTTCTTTCCTTTAGTGTCTGTGTTGGAAGAACCACTGTGCTGATGCAGTAGTTGATTTTCAATTTTGAATAAGGTGAATATTAACCCCAGCCATATGTAAGGAATGCATCTGATAAAACAATTCTTTTTCCTTATGAATCACATGTAAAATGCTCATTCTGAGTCACAGGGGAGTGTGTACTGCCCACATTCATATTTGTGAATCATGTTCTCGTCTTCTACTTTCCGTCAATGCTTTCTGATCTACCTCCCTAAGTGCCAAACTAATGAAGACCACTAAGGAAATTATTATGCTTTTTTCTCTTGTTTTTAGCAAGATTTCTAGTATGTTCAGCTGCTATTGTTTTTCTTGAAAGAAACCAGTCATTCAGCCAACCAAGTCTGTGTTCTGGAGGGATAGAAGCCTTGTAAGAGTTCATATCATTCTAGTGCCTTCCAGCCCAACCTTCTGCTCTCAGTACCCTTGGGAGTCTTTGTGTACAGTTGTCACAAAAGCCAACAGATTCCCATGTGTTGTCCTTTGATGAAGTGGCTGATGGTCACAGATGGAACTGCCTTGCTGAGCCTCCTTCCACTAGTGCTGCACCTACTGAATGCATTTGTTATACAGGATATACAGAATATATACAGCATTGAATTCTTTCAAGGATAGTACTGCAATGAAATTATTTGCAGTTTTTTTCAGGGACTACATGAAAGAAATTTTACTTCTCAGCATGCTGCTGTCCAATTCCAAATATATGGCAATGAAGAAAAGAACTCAGGAAGTGAAGGGATGAATTATATGGGAACCAAACAGAATAATTACTCAAAAATGGTGACTCAGTTTCAATTTATGTCAAGATTTTTGGATCGTGATCTGATTTTTTTTTTTGAGATTTAGTCACTGGTTTTAGGTTTTATAGTACTGGCCATGTACCTTCCACTGCCTTCTCCACAGTGCCTGTTCCATCTGCTTAGATGAATTGTCTTTTCCACAAATCTTCTATACTACTTACTCATATTTTAAAAAATTAGTGTTTATGCAGTTGGCCTTGATCTAAATAGTTTTCTCACCTCTCTTTAACCCACTTGCCACAGATTTCTCCCCTTCCCCTTCAAGAAACAAGGATTTTACAGTGTTCTTTTTTATTAAAAAACAGGCATTTGTGCCATTTGGAAATTTAGGTGATAAGACAAAGCCCTAGAAAATAAACCAGGATAGATGGCTTCTATTTTCTTTTTTTCATTTCTCTTGATTTCCCATCTTTATTTTTGAGGACATCTAAGAGAAAACACAGCAGGAGATTTTCTTATAACAGATTTTCTGCTCTGAAAATGATAGTGTCCCTGATCTACTAAAATGAATTCGAGTAAAATATTTTGTCCCTCTCCAAGATATTTTAGAAGTATCAGAGACAGAGAGGAAAAAAGAAAAAGTGACAGGGAAAGTTCAACTGTATGTAAGTTCAGATCCTTGTTTCTCTCTAACCCTACCCTAGTACTGCATTTCTCTTTGCTTACTAAGAGAAAAACTCAGCCAAAAAAAGGACTGGGGAATACTGCCTTACTAGAGTAGGCTAGATTTTTTTTTTTTTTTTTTTTTAAATAACTTATCAGCAGGAATAATTGATGAGGACAAAAGTCAATGACATTTCAGGCTTTATACCTGAGAAGGAAAACAAAGGCCTTAATATTCCTTTATTTCATAGTAAAACACAAAAATTAAAATAACTTTTAGCAGTTCTGATGTTCTTGTTTCTTATTAAATTTTAGGAACAATTTTTTCTAATTCTTTACATACCTCCCTCCATAATCTCTGTCAAAAACTAATAGTCTAAAGGACACTGGATAGCTGCTCAAAGCACGTATAGGCAGAGGGATTGGTTACCTTAGTAACATTTTGTATGGCACTTTCTCCAGATCATGTTTCCAAACATGATTTTCATTTGGCAGCTCACTTATGTGTTTTGTTTATATGTATTTGCTCACAACAGGGAGTTTAAGGCTACCTTCAAGGCTTTCTCTAAGACTTAAGGCTTGTGCTGTCATGCCAAGTTACACTGGTTTAACTAAAGGTCAGATCTGAAACCAATTCAAGTAGGAAATGGGTGATGTACTTATTTCACTTGAACAAGGACTATTTGGGCTCAGATCAAGTCAATTAGGAACAGGTTTAAATTAAGGGGAAACAAGCTGTTTTAAAAAGGCAATAATGATGTCTCTGGTGATTTGTCTTAAGTGTAACAAAAATCTGTGCAAATCCATGTGCAATCCATAAATAAAAGCTCAAATGCCCTGGAGAATCCTTCCCACCACAGCCTATGTATGCATTTCTATGCTGCTGAACCATGACTCTATCCCAAAAAAAAGGATTATTTGCCCAATATACTCTGCTGGTGACTGTTGCCTACAGTCTGCCAGTATTGCATCATTTTTCTCTCATTGTGCAGTGCTCCAAGAGTGTTAACGATGCCATACCAAGTTGCTGTCTAGAATTACAGTATCTCATATATTGACTTATTAGCCAACAGATCTTAAATAATTATTCTGAACTCCTGACCGTGTGGCAGATTAAACCAATGAAGACATGAAATATATGCTTTTGAGGTGTCTTGAAGGGGTGCTCAGCAGTAACATGCATGTGTTGGACTGGAAGGGAGTCAAAATGAAGTGCAATTTACAAGTTGCAAAAAGGGATTGGATGTGTAATGAGATCTGATATCTCCATTGGTATAGGGTAGTCATGGCTTTTAATAGATTATCCTAGTGTCCATATAGATATTTACAAAGACATTGATTTCCCACATTTTTGTCCCAGTGCTCCATTCTATTCCCTAATGCTGATGGGCAGAATGAGAAGCCAACCCTCATCAATGCAGCTGATATATAAATCAACAGTGTGGCAAAAGCACTCCTCCAGTGGCTTCGAGGCCCTGGCCCTGCAGAGCCTGACACAAACACATCTGACGTCCCACTGCTCCTTGGATGGAATTGCTAGAGCCACTTGCAATCTTGTGATACTCACTACCTTCTCCCAAGAAATATTAGAGGCTAGCTCATTTCCGACCATAAAGCTCAGTGTGTTGAAAACCTCAGCTCTTAAGGCTTGGAAACTGGGAGGGGGCAGGGCAAGGAAGAGAAAAGAAAACTACCTGAACAGTCGGATGCAGAAAAAATACTCAGTTTGCAATCTAATGTCCCATTTTAAAAACAACTCCACATTAAACACGGATATTACCAGCATATCATAAGGATTGCATTTCTAAAATTTTGCAAGACCTGCATTCCTGTGATTTTGCCATTTTTAACCAACATAGTCATGAATTAGGCTATTTTATTTCCTACCCATATTGCCCATGATGCTGCATGGGAAATCAAGAATAATCTCACACAATAACAGTTTTTGTTTTGAGAACTTCATGCATGAAGACAAAAAGCAGATTTTTTTTTCTAAAGGTGATCATTCTGCTTTAGGAAAAAACTCAACAAAGAATAGAAAAATGAAATATACCACGAAATATATGGCAACAAAAAGTTAAGAATATCAATGTTTCTGTGATGTTAAATTTTTCCTTTTATTTGCCACTCTGCCTGGCAGTAAACACTGTACGGATAGGGAAAAAATGCACATTGATAAAGCAACAAAAACTATGTAATGATATATAGTTTACTATTTAATCAGCTTCAAACAAAAAAAAAAAAAAAGAAAGCAAAGCCAGATACTTCTTTTTAGAAGCAGCTGATTTCACTTAAAATGGAGAAAAAAATTATCATTAGAAGTACAATGACCATTAGAAGATAATGAATGTGTTCTTCCGCTGCATTCACAGAAAGACCCAAAGTACCTTTTCATTCCACATTCTATATTACAGCTCCTCTCCAGACTTAGCTGAGAATATCCCCAAGTCTAATGGGTTAAATGCTTATTATACCACTGTCTTATTTGTAACATAAGGCACCTACTACAAGCCTACTCTTCATGCAAAATTGCCAATTTATAGCAATATTCCTTGTTTAGAAAACAAGGCTATCCAAACACTATAATTACAATATGCACCAGCAGGCATAACCCTGCATTAATGCACAGACTCCAGATACATTCGTCAAATTGAGTTTTTTTTTCTCTTTGCCTTCTTCTCAGGGTACTTTTAAGTTCAGGGACAGAGAACATGTCTTCATTAGAAACATTAACATTCACAGGCTGTAGTAAATTTTGACAGTGAAAAGGTCTCTGTAACCTTTAGTTGTGCAGAAATTTACTTCCCAAGAAAATTACAGCTGGCACTGTCTTAATTAATGCTAGCTTTCTTTTCTGAAAATTGTGGGCTTGTCAGTAAAAAAGGCAGAAAAACCTGAGTTTAAAAGACTGGACACAAAAGACGCCTAGAAATAAAGCCCTGCAAAATTTCATAATATTGCTCTGTTTTTGTTCTACAGTAAGGAGATGAAAAGATCTAATTTGATTTTGCCAAATGGAGCAACATATATGTAATATAGAAATGATTTGCATTCCCTCTTTTGTCTTTGAGTTTTATCATGTAAAGAGCGCTTTTTAAGCCGTTCTGTTTTATAAGCAATAGGTCAAATAAAATCTATATCTGCAGGGGGAGGGGAATAAGGTATGACTTCATTATTTTTTTTAGCATTGCTTTAAACGCTCCTAGTAAATCATAGCTAACGGTAAGAAATGCAGCAGTGTTGTTCATATGATTTTTAATCGCATAATATGTTTTTTTCCTCATTTCTAGAATTATTTTAATATTACTGTACAAATTTTGTTCTTAATATTCACCTCCTGCATGGCTCAGAGTTCTATTTTGATGGTACAGATACCTTCTTTGATCTATGTAAGGATCATTTATTTGCTGACTGAATTTTGATCATCATGCAAGGTCTTTTAATTGCTTGACAAGGAGTTAAATATATACTCTACCTCTGAACAGCATTTTCTTACACACAGGTTGTATTATTGCTAAAAGCAAATAGATTTCTTTTCCTTTTTTCCTTAAATACAGAATGAGCAATAACATGCTTCTACATTATTTGTCACCGGAATCTCCTGGATATTGCTTATGCACTTCCTCGTACACTCTTTCAGAAGAGATTTACAGCATTTTGTGTTTGGAATTACTGTGCAGTTCCCAGCTCTATCACTGGAAGCAATAAAGCTCCAGTTCCACATAAGATTCTTGCATACCAGGACATGACACCACTTTGGCACTACGTGAAGCACCAATACTGCATGTCAGCTGTTCAAAACATTTTATGCAAGTTCCTACAAGCACTTTAAATTAAGGTGCCCTGTATAAATGGTTTATTCATGTTTATGAAATGATTAGTTGGTGCCACTACATCCTTTAATAACTTATTGTAAGGCATGTTATAAAATGCATCATCAATAAATGCTTAAAATGCTGCCACAGCAAGGTGATAAGCTGTTACAACAATATTTTAAGATGTAAGTATTGTTCAAATAGTTTGTCTGCTGTTTCAATGCATACTCCCAAGTTTTTTACAAGCACGTTATTGAATGCTGTATAAATAATAAAATATTTATACAGATCACCTTAATTTAAAGTGTTACTATGTTTCCATAACTTCAATGTAGATGCCATATAGCCTGAACACGCTTGAAGATACAGAAAGGCATCAGAAGTGAAACATCCCTATCTCAGATGCAAATCTCTGCATTATCACCCTGAGACAGAGAAAAATCACAGCATTCCCCAGACACAGGATTTGTATTTTCAAGGCTTGAACCATTAACCATTTAAAGAACTGTCATGAATAAGGGAAATAGAACCACAAAACCAGGCACCTAAAGACTGAAGTCCTGAAAAAATGTCACACCCAAAACGTTTTGGCTGTTTATAGCACTTGGCAATGTTACTGAGATAATAAAATCCCAGTGTGGCTTATGAGCCCATATGGACAAATGTAGGATAAAGGCCTCTCTCTGACACTTTCCATACTGGAAAACAAACAGAATAACATTACAGACAAATATAATGAAAGGAGTACAGTCATAAAGCAGATGCCGACTGGGGTATGAGCTTATGCATTTATCTGCTTCTCAGCTTAGCCACAATGAGCATGAAGACTTAAGTGATGCTCCAAAAGGGAATGTAACATCTGGAGGAGAAAGCCAAATCCATTGCTTAAAAACAGTGCACTAACAGCAAGAGCAAAACAAGGGGGTCTAAGGACATACTTACATAAGAGATTAGTCAAATACCCTTTGCTCATGCTCAAATTCATTGAACTACTTAGAGAAGGGAAGGAGAGTCAAGGAAAGCACCTCTAGATATTGGCTCAAACATTAGGACTTCCAGTTTCTGTGAGATCCCCTGTGACCTTGGATCATTTCTGTATGGACAGACTGTGACAGGCCTTTTTTGCAGCCTGTGTAAAGGCAGCCACCTGGATACTCACTCTGGCTAAGGAGACACAGCCAAAGGAAAAGGCTGCCCTTGAAGGAAGAAAGACCAAAGGGCAGCCCGTTGTGAGACATGAAGCTGCTCCCTGTGTAAGGGCACAGCCTGGGGCATTGGGTCACACTTGCCCACCCTGCAGCGGGTGCTGAGTGCCTCTGAGGGGGCAGTGGGCAGAGCTTGGGGCACACACAACTCCATTTCATGGGAGTGCTGTCGGTGCAGGCTAGGATGGTGACCAGCACCATCACACTGGGGCTTGAAGTGCTTCTGAGCTCAGCTAGCTCCTTTGAGGGGGGACATGCAAACACTGCTCTGCCCTTTCAACTGTTTGGATGCCCACTGAGCCCAAACCTGTCTCCTACAGTCATAACCACAGGGGTGCTGAGCCCTGCCTCCCTGAGCCATGCCCCTCCCAGAATGTGCCTTGTTTTGGGCTCTGCGGTTGAATTCAAAGACAGCTTTAGCTCCTAAAAGAGTCAAACTAAAAGGCTTAGTACTGATGTTCTCTCTCTTCCTTTCCACAATAGTTGTTTCTCTTTGGACATGACTGATCATAAACAACTTAAACCACTGAATATTCATCTTTTAACACATTGGAGTACATAAAGGAACTCTTGGTAATTAGCATCCCTGAACTTGTATTCTGCAAATTTATTTCCTCAAATATTTTTTTTACATGATTTATTAAAAAATAAAGCCAAACACTTGGTTCTTAGATCCTGACCCTCTAACCACTCACATATGTGGTGTGCATGCAAAAACCAATCTCTTGCATGGGTTCTTTGAGAATTTGTAGTCTCAAACTGTGGTTTTTATTATATAAGTGTTTCTAGCTTTTTCATTGCTGTCAGTATGATTTGTCAGTTTCTTTCTTGTCAATTTCCAAGTACTACAGAGACATCTCTTCTATTCTTTTCATTTTATAAATTATAACCAAAAAATTGTTCAGATATTCCACTAAATTCTTGTGCAACTAGATTTACTTAATTACTAATAAATGCATAAAATTACTTTCATTAACATTTATATGTGAATAGTTGCATATAGACTGAGATATAAATTTACTCATATGTTAATTTAAGCTTTGTTACTTTGCAAATTTTATTGAATGGCTTCTTTGAAATTTAGTGGCCTATCAAGTTATTTCCACAAATTATTTCTGCCTCACAGAGGTATGACATTCTGTAACACATTTCTGCAGCCTGGCAGTGTGGACTTTTCTGTTCCTCTCCCTTTGGGCAGGGCATGGCCAACAGATGGGTTTGCTAGATAGGCAGGATGCTGACATGGAGGGAACGCCCTTCTGGTCTGTGTCCCATAAAAGGAGAAAACCAACACCAAACATCTTTAGGTTCACACTTATGCCATTGTGTGAGACATAATGTCGGAGGCTCACCTTCTCTAAAGTAAAAAGAATTTATTTATTAGCTTGTACTGTGCTTCTGTTAGAAGCTCAAGACTGACATACAACAGCTGTGAAGTGGTTTTGCTACCAGCACCCTCTGGCCATTTGGCAGATGTTTCTAGCCATTTTCTAGCTATTCTGATGCAAACTTAGGAGGTTTTTTAATTTGTCCAGTGGACTTCAGGTGAATAAATTTATCTGAGCACCTGTCAAACGTCTTCCTTTCCCTCTGATGACTTATTCTAAAATATTCCCTCTGATGACAAAATACATATAGGATATTTACTTATTCCATTGTTTATAAAGCATGGAATCTTAGTGCAGTACATATTTACCTGTTAAGTTGTTATAGATCTACTTGGAAAAAACTATGAGTGAACTTTCAGACACTGTCATCTAACAACATGCATCACTAATACTTCATTTTATTCTTTTGTGTGTGAGAGACTTGAAAATACTTATCTCTGCCTTTCAAGGAAATCATAAATTTCTGGTGTGCATCCGCACTCTACAACATCTTCTTGTTAAGCAGAGAGGCCCCTCAGGGCACAACAGCATGGTGTGGTATTTTTGCCTTTTGTTAACATGTGACACTTGTATTTGCCCCAAGATAATGTACAAATATGGTTTAGAGGTTTTCCTAATGATAATCATGATGTTTCATCTTGCCTTTCTAATACTAAATTTAGTCTCCTGGCCTACCCCCCACGCACACCCCTCCCTCCCTGCTCATTCTTGGTGAATCTGACATTCAATTTAGAGACTAATGTCAGCAAGAAATCCATATGTACTCCTGATAGTAGTAGGCATATCCCTTCAAATTTATTTTTAGGTTTCAATGGAATGAAGTGATATTTTCTTCCTTCAGTCATTACCTTCATAGCATTTTCTACCTTTCCAATGTTTACAAAGGAGAAATTTATTCATCATCTTACTGAAAATATTTTTGTCTTCAAATTGAATGTACACTGGTATGTACAATGACATTTGTAAGATTTGTTTTACAGCTCTACAAAGGAGAATTTTTTTGCAACAGAAGAGTAAAAAAGAAGTTTACATTTGGAGCACAGCAAAGCTCAAACCACAGATACTGTGAGGATATTTAGAATTTCCAGACCAATCTGTTCTTGGCCTGTCTCTAAATAAATATTCAATTCCTTCAAAACCAGTTTACCATTTTGGTGTTTGAGACTAAGATAACTTAACCCATAATGTAACTAAAAATAATTCCACTTAGAAAGACCTACTCAGCAGACATCTTTCAACATTTCTGAGCTAGTACCAGTCCAAGATGGAAACAATCCATGCTTGGCCTATGTGGCCATCATTTTGGTACCTTCAATCCAACATTTAAACACAAATTGCTTACAACAGCCCTGAAGTCTGCAAAGGATGACACGAACCTACTGTGTTCTGGAAATCTCAGCACCACATTCCAAGAATGGCTGCTTCCCAGCCTGACCCATGTGTGCAGCCAGCAGCCTCCAAATGCAATCCATATGCATTGTTACCTGCTGAGGCAAAGTTTGACCTCGTTTGTGCTGTGGAGACAGGGGTGCCAGCCATGAGAGCTGCTGGCCAACACTTCCAAAAGCACCAAAACCACAAATAAGGAAACAATGTCATTTCCAAGGTACTTGTTGGGGGTAGAGCTTGCCTTACTGCACCCCAATTACAGCAAACACAGAATTAATTAAGAACCTGGGTCGGTGCTCTATCTTCCTTCCTGATCATATTGCTTAAAGATCACAAAGTTTCCATTCATCCAACTTACAGTGTAATGCAGATCATGGAAAGGCTGTTTGCATAATGGACAAGAAAACTATGGAAAGCAGACATCCGTGCTATAGAGGTTTTTTCCAGGCTGCCTGCCTGCAGCCTGTCCTATTGGTTGCAAATGTTCCTTTGAAAAAACAATTCTGCTTTGTCTTTCTCAGCTACAAACGTACAAAATTATCCCCTGAAGGAGACGCAGGCAGAGGATCAGAATCTGAATCAGCACATTTCTATTAAACCTCACCTGTGCATCCACTGTCCAGAGCAGGGAGAAGGCTGTGGGGTGATGACAGCTCCTTTAGTTCCATCTCTGATCTGCTCCACTCATCTTCTGGGGAAGATCTCTGTGGGCTTCTGTTCCCTGAATCCCTTCCCACAGCTCCCAGTCTCCTTCTTCGTTTCTAGTAGAGAGGAGCTGGTAGGCCTTGGCAAGAAGGAATACACCAACGATTATTATGTTCTGTATTACAAGCAAAAGCTTTAAAACATATTTTCTCACACACGTTATTTTTAAAGCACAACATGATTTTTAGACACTCTCATTATTTGTTTATTTTTAGCACATATCAAACCACGGCAGTTCTCCCTCCAGGCTATATTTGACAAAGTTACAGAGACTTTCCAGGCCACCTCAAAGCAGAGATTAATCCAAACAATTTAAACCTCTCACTGTTCCACAGGAGGATGGCATTCGATTGGATTATTTAGGGAGAACAAAATGTTTTTGTTGATGAGAGAGATGAAATCCTTAGAGAGGGAAATCAATCTTATGTAGAGACCCTGGAGCATTGATCTTGGTGCACATTGACAATTTCTGGTTGTTTAGCTATTTGGAATGACCGCACAAAATGAGCAAGTTGTTATAGTTTTAAGGTTTTGGTATTTATTGGCAACCCCAGTGCTCATATGATTAATCACACATTCAGAGTGTGAGCTCAGTAGAAATTGACTGCAACGCAGCAGAAACAAAGTTTTCAGTTATCATTGTGTAATAAATTGAAGCTATATCCCTAAGCTGATTTGTCTCCACGTTTCCAATTTGCCTTGTTAAAAGTGTTGTCTATACAGTAGTTAGCAAAAATGCAAGTAATTACACACAGAATTCATTCTAAGCAATTCTGTATTTTTTTTTTTTTTACTCTGTATTGGTTTTCTATCTTCATTATCCAATATTTTGTTATACCTAAGCAGAAAGCCCATTCAAGAAAAATCAAAAAATAGTCAGGCCATGGAATGAGCACTTCCTTATATTGAGGACAGCATTTCCTGGATATAATGCTACAAGACAAGGCTTTCTGAACAAACTAATCCAAATGAAAGCATCCTTTAATAAACCACTTTTCTCTTTCTACTTGAACTCCCTGGTGCTTCCCAGTGAGAAGCAGAACAGAAAGACAAACAATTTGGTTTATATGTTATATTTCATTTCCTGAAATATTATTTATTCAGAAGGAACATTCTTTCAAACACAGCTAGGGTTTTAGATACACAATTTCACATTGTAGGAATATCTGTTTCTTTTTAAAAATAAAAAAGAAGATGAAAAAATTAGATCATAACTATAATTGAAAATTGCAGAGCAATTTGGGGAATAAAGAAAATCTAGGAGAATATATTTAAAATGAGGAGTGCCAGGTAGGGAAAAGTAGAGAGTCTATGAAGGAAGGAGATGCTCTAGCCTTGGTTTAGTGGTAGAGACTTGTGCTGGCAAAGGGTGATAATGCTTTATAGCCTTTCACTGGGATCTCGCTGTAACCTCGAAGCAAGCAGTTGCTAGGATGTACTTGCTAAAGATAAGAGCAAAATCGTGGAACAGAAAGGGAAAACCCTGTAAGGCTGGCCTTGTGCTTCCCTGGAGAGGCTTACATACTCATAATGTACAGAAACTATAACCAGATCAGGAGAGACCTAATTACAGAGCTCAGAGATGTTAATGACACACAGAAATTTACATGCAGCTGAAAATATGAATATCTCTAAGCCAGCAGTCGCATCTCCACAGGGCTGGCTTCAAATCCTATGTTTTATAAGCTTTTTTTTTCTTTAAGGTGGAGCCTTTTAAGTAGTCAAAACCATCTATTTTTTTAAGTAAACAACACTAACAATAAACCTCTGTAAAATTGTATTGACCATATCTGTTTGTTATTCCTTCTCTTATGCTCTGAGTAGGGCTTGCAACAATAATTCTTCGCACTTATCTTTCCATCTTTCAATCTCAAAATCCTACATCTGATTTGGACACAGCAATCTTCAAAGCAATGAATACCCTTTTAATTTACTGAGACCTTTAAAGGACAAAATTACTCAATGATTTTTCTTGGAGTTCTTATTAGGTACAAAGGAGGATATTTTTATGCCTATATTTATTTATTTTACCAATTTGTGTGATACTGTGGTTGTGTAGTTGACTGACTTCTATGTTCCTTGTTTCTCTTTAGCTTCAGGGAAACATCCCTTATATCTTTACCTGCAGTGGAGATAAGGAGTTGTCACAGCTGCTGTCCATGCAGTCCTCAAACCAGAGAGTACTGCAATAAATCCTATTTTATTTTATGGACAAATAAATGCTGAGGTAAAATATTCGAGGATCGTTGCTTGAATACTTGCCATAGCAGCGCTACTGTAATAACCACTATGACATTAATTTACTGCAATGTGCCGTAGGAAGAAGGAAGAAGGAGGGAGAAGGGCATTAAAAGAGAAAAATTACTATCCTTTGGATTTATTGGGATTGGCCTTCCTCATTTTCAGCCATCATTAGTTGATTAGGTGCTGATGACAGTATGGACAAGCGTGCTAGAATAGTTGGCTAAGAAAAGCCCTGAAGGTACTCTGTTAATTGAGATGATGTTCATATTGTACTTACTGAACATAACTGCAGACAGTGAAATAAGAGCTTAGTGTTGTGCAACAGACCACATGAACATTCACTCATTATCAGTCTGTAAAGGGGTGAAAACACTGCATGGAGGCTACTGGTACTATGAAAAAGAGTTCATATTAAAACCCAGAGAAGACTATAGTGAGAAACTGTATTTAATCCAGCCTTCTGGGAGGTGTTGGGAAACCTGTCTAATGTTGTTCCATGGTTCCATTAGGGAAACATTATGGTATCAAAGGAGCTGACAACTTACTCATGCCTTCATCTCATAAGAGCTATGCACCTGAACATTATGGAACAGCCAGATTTGCTTACCCACTAGAAACTAATGTTACTGAAACTCTTTTGGTAACTGTATTCCACATACTTCAAATTTTAAGGTAATTTGGAGAAAATAGCAAAGAAATGGCACTCTATAACTCTTTTAATCTTGTTTGTGAGAAGTTAGCACTATACATGACAAGAGAAATGTGCCAACCTCTGCACAGAGCCAGAGATGCAAGAGATTCATGGAATCAACTAACATTTTGATAACAATGGTAATGTTATTACCAATGACTCCATAATGTTAAACATTTCAATATGGACATAAGCCTGCCTCTTGCTGTGGCCAGGGTGAATTTCAAACTTGATGCCTAGACACAAAAAAAGCTTCAGAAAGCAATAGACAACAATTTAAAGGATCCTTTGAACTTTTAGACAAATCCAAAACTTTTTTTTGAACCAATAGTCCTCTGAACATATCCTCAGAGCAAAATTATTTCTGTACTTTAAGCATTGTGTTCTCAATGGTCAAACTTAAAGAAACTCTTTCATAATAGTGAAAAAATTAAGTCTGGCCATTAGGGCACCCACATTGAACACATCCAATCCCAGGAAAGAAGTCCTCAGCAACATCAGAAGCAGTTTACACAGAAGTATGAAAATTCAGAAAACATTGTTTAGTCATAAAGAGAAATTATTCCTACTCATGAAACTTTAGTGTCAGCTCTGCTAAAGATAAATATTAGGATTTGCTAACCTACTATGCTAGATCACTGAGGCCTGCTTCGTAAACACTCAACTCGTGAGATGGTGAATGGCAAAACTGTTCTTCCTGACCCAAACAGAAATTTTTTTTTCCTTTGGTCATTCATGAGTCAGAAATTCCATTTCACAACATATGTTAACGATAGTTACACTACAAATATTCAACAGCCTGAGCCAAATAGCCAGCACAGAAGTTTAGACTATGCCTACTAGGAGCAGTGTATAATGGTCCAGAGGGTTTAAAACCCCACATTTTTTAACTTAGCTAGTGCTTCAAGTGCATTACTACACAGTCAAATCAGAAATTCCACATACAATTGGCCATCCTCACTCACAGATACTGTCATCACCACTAATCTCCAGCCCAGTTTTTTTATGGGATGTTGTTAGCATTCAAGGGCTTCTTCTGCCATCAGATTCTTCCTACAATAAATATGGTTCTATCTTTAATGTCCAGTGAGATAATAAATGTCTCCTTCTTTCAAACGACATCTGTTGTGACTTTGACATTCAGCTCAGTGGAGGGGGAGTAGCGATTGATCACATTATTGGATACCTACACACAATGTGGCAACATTACATTCAGTAAAAGGCTTTGAAACTCTAGCAAAAAGACTGAGGTAGCCACAAGAAAAATGAAGAATATTTGAAGAGTCAAGATAAGGAATCAAGACATCCAAAAGAAACAACAGATTCAGGATCAGAGACGTGCAATACTCTCAAAAATGTTAGCACAAAAACATTCCCTTTAAAATACTCATCCAAGAAAGCTCTAAGAGGATCAGGCTTTTATAGTTCATGTTGTCTGTCTGTTTCTAAAATCATTGTGATTGTGGATTCGTGTATTACTGTCATGGCAGTGACAGAGAACAGATCTGTTTAAAGTGCGCTTTACCAAGGCCTGTCAACATTTGAACTAGAAGAGTGATAGATTTGACAGGTTTGGGAGATACTGTTTCCTGCAACTACCCGGGAGGGCTGACATGAGAAGCAGAAATACACCAGGCCCAAGCACTGAAGTTTTCACCACATCTTGCTGCTGGCCAGGCACAGTGACATTGCATAACTAAGAACAGGAAAATAATTAATGTTTAATATGTAAAACAATCCCAGTGGAGACCAGTAGTTATCTGCAGAGTGGGAAAGCACAGAATGAGGTGGAGTGACACACAGGACAGTAGTGCCTATGACAATGCCACAAGATTGGTGAGGACAAGAAGTATGAAGTCTGAGCGAGTTTTATCTTTGTTACCAAATGCACTACTGTGAAATAACTATGAATACAGTAGCAGCAGGAAATTCTGCACAAATAGTGATATCTTAACTTTGTAGAATTTAAATAATACTGCACTGCTTGTAAACAACCATGTTAAAATATTTTTTCTCTCACCTCAAAAATAAAAAATCAGTTGGTCTAATATCAGAAAAAAATCTCCCAGTCCCAGTTTGATTTGTTACACAAGAATTACAGCATGAAAACTTGCATCTTAAGAACATCCACAAAAGTAATGTTGTTACAAGGTACTGGTTGTTTGCAGCATTGGTTCCTGTGAAAGGACAAATTTGATCTTCTAGTTGTGAGGCTCTCTAAAAGCATCCAGCTCCTCCTGCTGCCATCTTTTACAGCTGAAACTCATCTTCCTTTCCTCCCTGGTGCATTGAAGACCCATCACAGAACCATGCCTACTTAGGCAATGTGAAAAGCCTTTTACTCCCAAAAATGTGGAAAGGCCCAAATAAAGCCTGTACCACAGCTTTGTACTGCTCCTATTCCTTTCCTCAGCAGCTATAAAAACACTGTATTCATCCTTTGCACCCAGAAGGTACATGGTCAACCCCACATGACAGGGATGCTGATTATAGGACAGCTTTCCCTCTGCCCCCTGTTCCTCATCTACTCCCTTTGCTCCAAAGCTGTCTTTGTTCTTCCAGACTCAGCAGAGCTGATTGGCACACCTGGTCTCCTCCTTCACACCTTGCACTTTCCAAGATGTTCCTTATTTTCCCATGTAACCTTCCTGTTCCTTCACTGTCTCTGGCAGGTTATTCTCTCTCCAGGTCTCATATCAGTCAACTTCGATCCTTTAATGTGGTCTCATCTTACTAAACTGCTTTACTCAAATTTCTGTCAAGTCATAGACCTTGCATTTCTGTATTCCATATTTGCACATGTGCATTGCCAAACTCTCACTCTTTATCTTCAAGTAAAACCAGATCTTATCTCATCCCATATAAATCCCTCTTATCTCACCACACCTCCACACAAACTTAGTCTGGTTGCTGCCCACTAGAGAGAGAAGCAGCAGCTGCTTCACTTACACCTACTCAGAGGGGCTGCTACTGCAGTCTGCCAGCCAGAATCCCACAGAGAGGGCTCTACCTCAGGGTAGTCCCTTCACTCAGCATCACTTTCATTACCATGACTCTTGCCCCTCCCACACACCATTGCAGAGCCTTCTCTCCACACCAATAGACGCAGTGGAGTGTGGCATCAGGCTTGCAGCCTCTCGCTGATAAGCAGATGGAGCTTCAGTCTAAACAGTTCTTCCATTACAGCATCATGCTGAGCAACTGAGACAAGCATTAGCCAGTGCCACAGGAAGAGAACAGGATCCATTTTTCAGAACAGTGGGTGAGAACTGATTTTTTTCCCCCACCCGTTTAAGGGGTTCTGCATTTAAAGCAAAGAAAATATGGGAAGTGTTTATATGGGAAATGAAAATGAGCAATATCCTTGTAGTTAATTATATACACCCAAACTTACTTAGTCATTTTTTTTTGTTGTTTTTTAATCTATGTAATAGATGTACACCAACCTGGTTTTGCAAACGACCAGGTGCCTTGGGAGTGATGAAATTTAAGCTGAATTTCTCGTAACGCAATTTAAGATGTGCTAGAGCCATTGGAGAGGGTATTAAGAACATTTCTCAGGACTCTAGCACCTATGAAGCAGTTCAGTTACACAGCACAGTGCTTTATCTTCCTTCCCCAAGCCTGTGAGATAAGATTAAAACATGGGTACCATTATTGCAGAAACCACCTTTGCATCAAGAAATCTTAATGAACAGTATGTGTCAGTGTGTGATGTTACTCAACTCAGTTGCAGCCCACACTCAATTAATTCACCTTTCTAAGCACTTTCCTAACAGTTAATATTGGACAGTAAAGTGGCACCTGAGTTTCTTGTCTTCAGGTTGGTAAGAGAAAGGGCTAGGGGCCAGAAAACCTACTCTTTTATTCTCTTCATCAGAGCTGAAGAAAGATGAGTCTCTTGGGGGAAGTGAGGAAGTTAATTAAGAAAATCTTCAAAGTGTTTAATTTTGCTACACATAAGTCTATCTATACAGAGTTCTTAGAGAAGGTTCGATCACTAGCAAAACAAACCATGATGGATTCATATGCAACCTCATCAAAACAGGCAGAAGGATATTGGGAATTGCATCACTGCTTCCCCATGCTATGCTTGATGACAAGAGAAAGAGGAGCTTTCTTTCCCCTCAGAAAGAGTGGCCACAGACTTCAATATTTTCATAATCTTGTTACATGTTTTTCTTGTCTGGATGACCACCACTTCCTAATGCTGCTGTAAAATGGAAACAAAGCTGTCCTGGCCCATTACTGCATTTAGAGGAAATGAGGACAAGTTAGTCATTGCTAACACAGGCTCACTAAAGATTGTTTTAGGATAGCCAAAGAGACAGTCAAGTCTAAAAGAGGAGATTGGAGATTATAGGGATTTATGGGCAGCATTGACAAAAACAGTAGCAGGAAGGAATCAGTGAAGAGGTTATTGGTGGGGCCTAGGGAGACCTACTACAGTCAGGTATGTGACTACAGAGGAGAAACTAGAAAAAGATCTAAACCCAAAGATGCAGGAAAAATATATTATCTTTCTAAAACTGTACCTTGCTGAGTAACTTATCTCAGGTGGCATTCCCAAACAGTTTAGGGAGGCTGGCTGTGTTTGACAGATTTTGATTTCATAGCACTGTTCATATTTTGTGAAATAAATTTTTTTCTATACATCTTTGCTATAGTTGTCTTCACTGATTTTTTCTAAGAACTCAACAGACCAGGTGTCAATCAGATCTTCTAGTATTACCCACTATGTAGCAGAACATATTTTGCTTCTTTTTTCGTGCCGGTTTGATTTGTATTTTAGTTCTACTCTTATTTTCCATTATTTCCAGACTCCAGACTGGGACTCTAAACCTTTAGGAAAAATCCTGAGTAGGGTATACTGATAGTGTACCACAATATTGCTTGTTTCTGTAGCACTTGTCCAACTAGCAATCCAGCAAATAATTTTAGTACTACAATAGATTGGGATTTTTAGCTTTACTTTTCAGCAAGCAGGATACACAGATCATGAACTTGGAAAAGGAACATGAAATGTTTTTTATTTATTTTCATGACAGCTATGTATAAATAGCCACGACTACAGAGGATCAAATAGCTGTGAATAACAATTGCTGATTCAGCTTGTGTGCTCTTATTTTCATAGGTAGTTTATGAACATCTTAGCACTCGAGAGTAACACCTGCTAATAGAAATTCCTCTGCCCAGATCTCTTGGACAACACTACCCCATGCTAAAATGTGAAAAGCTACTGATACTTCCAAGTGGGTTTTTTTTCAGACAAGGATTAATCAACCATATAATTATAATAATCATAATAGCAAATTGAACTTGGAGACTGTTTTTATAAAAGTTGTTGGAAAAAGATACACTGGTTTTGGTTGATCATTAGAATTTGGAAATTAATGCACAGAGTCACCATTTTTTATAGAAATAGGTTTCTGATGTAGCTAAATGTTATGGAGAAATTTCTGCTGTGGCTTGAACTTTTCTAAAAGAAAAACTGACAATAAATATTTCAGTAAAAAAATTTACAACAGATAATATCTATTAGAGGACAGTGTACAAATAAAGTGAAGAAAGGCATTATACTGTTCTGTAAGAGAGAGTTCTGTGGTATTTTTGAGACAAAATATAACTGTATAGAAAGAAATTGTCTTTGTAAAGATTAATTATCCTGAATATTCTTGGGAACTTATTTCTTCACACAGCTATGGACTAGAGGAAAGAGAACTAGGCACTGAACAAAAAAAACCCAAAGCCTGAAGTAGATGTCTAAGTAAATTCAGTAACATTTCAATATTTAAAATGAGTATTTGCTTTACAGATATAGAAAATAGGTATGGCCCATTAAATTTTCCTGTGTTCCTCTTCTGCAAAAGAGAAGAATATCAGTTTTGGTATACTCCTACTCATAGTGCTTGAGGGAATCCTGTGAGCTGTAGGAGCAGAGAAAGGAAATGGAGTGAGCACAGCTCCTCATTACAAATCACATCGTCCTCTTTGCTCCGACAAAAGTGAGGAGCACTTCTATTCACTGTATACCTTGTGTGAGGTATGTCCCCACATGCTGTCCTGCAGAACCCGATATGGAATTAGAACAGAGCTCATTTCTAGATGTCTCTGGCACATCCCAGCAGTCTCTCTCCTTCTGTCAAATGGCCTACCTAGACAGTCACTCAGGTAAGCCTGAAGGGCAGTCGGGCCATGGCACTGCTTACTTGTGACATACTGTCAAACATTCATTGCAGTGGGTCAAGAGAACTTCCTCAGGAGCAGCCTAGGAGCCTGAGCAGCACAGGCTGCACAAGTGCAGCTGTGCCCCAGGGCATGGCCAGACAGTCAGCTGCAGCCAGCTGCATGCCAGCTGTGCGTGCGTGTGGAGCCACACAGCTGGAAGGCAGCCAGAGCAGCTTGGAAGCTGCAGCACCACAGCAGCACAAGACTGAAGCAGAGATGGCATGAGCATGGCAGAGCTGCCCATGGGCATGTGGTTCATCCAGCTGGCTGAATGTGCTCGTGGGCCTGCAAACAGCCAAATGGCTGCATGCCTCACTGAATCAGGGCTAAAATTTGGGCTCTTTTGTTTCAAAAACCTTTTTTTTTTTTTTTTTTGCAGAACTGCTTTTAGGAGCCAATGGCACCCAGACACAAACTAATAAGCACCTACGACAGGAATAATTATAATGTTATGAAAAACACAAAAAGAAGGAGTAAAAAAAAGCCAAAATGATCATAATCTTTGGGAAATACACATTTACCAAGTAAATAATAGGGGTTTCTGAAAGTCTCAAATAATTAACACAAATCGAAACCCTCTGGTGTTCATTCTCAGGAGAGAAATTTGAGACAGATGCACCCAAGAGAATGCAACTGATGAAAAGGAAAATATTCAAATCTCCTGGCTAAACAATGTGCTTTGTGTAGGTTTTTTTAAAGTATTTTAAACAAAAAAATTAAAATAAATTGATAATTGTTGCACAATGCTCAGATACCAAGGTGGTAAGAACATTTTAAACATCATACCAAACTCCAGAAAATTCGAAGTTAATGCTGATGGACCACATTTAATAGATCTATTATCCTCATTACTATTAATAGGAATGTCTAATAGCCATGCTGCAACTCTGGAAATACTTTCAGAAGTAACATTGTGAACCTGAACTCAAAGGAATACTCATATGAGCCAGAAAATTTTATGACTTTAAAGACGAAGGGCTATGCACTGCTGTGCTTTTGTTCTAAAGATCCCAAAGAATTAAAATCAAAGAAGGCTTTCTGGTTTTTTAACCTCTTATACCCTTTTCCTTGTTCTGTTAATATTTTCTAACAAGAACTGAACTCGTCTTTCACAGCAGTACATTTATGCATGATCTTAAGTCACAAAACTGCTATGAACTCCAACCACCTCCAAAGTGAAGGGTGACAAGATGGCACTACAGTTCAGAGTAGGAAATGAAGCATATCTTATTTCATGGAGGCTACATGGGAATGCTACAACATGATCAAATTTTATCCAGCAGCCTGAATTAATGTAGTGTCAGCACCAACTACAACCAACCCTCTCCTGTAGACTTTTCTCATGTCTTGCTCCACCATACTTAAGACAAACAAACTAAAACTTGCATTATTAATTGCACAGCAGCTGCATTAAATCAGATGATAAATTAAAAGCAACCACACCTTCAGAACTTCAATGTCTTTTCCAGCCTAAAGGATTCAGTTGGATCCAACTTGTGCAGTTTTTCCTTCAGATGCAGATGATACATATCATTATATTAAGAAACAATTACTACATCTACTTATTTATTTCCTGGAAGCCAGAACACAACTGCATTTTGAAATAATAAAATCTTCCAGGAAACAAAATATCCACCCAAATTTAACTTCAAATGCAAAGGCTGCTCTCACAGAAGTCTGTAGGGGATTTTGGCACTTGTTTGTCCAACAATAAGATCAGGCTGCCTGCCTGGATCTCCCAAGTTCTAGAACTCTACATTATGTCGTTATTATTATTTTTCAGAAGCCTGAGAAATGTGCTAGGCACCTCCCCATATAGATGAAAGGCCCTAATCTTGAAAAAACATGGAAGGCTTATCTTGCTTCCACACTGCCTTTTAGATAGTTTAGGAAGTAAGCGTCTCATATCAAACTCACACATGGAGTCAAAATATCCAACCCTACTCTAGTTCTAATATTTATGTTTTCTTGCAGATCATTTTGAAGAATATTCTCTTGCAGTAGAACAAGCTTTTATTTATCTACACATGCAAATAAAATGCTGCAGGCTGTGATAGGTGATCTCTAATTTTAGGGATTTTTCTTGAATTGTTTACCAAGACGTTACAGGTACAACATGTGATTTGGCAGTTACTAATGGACTGGAACTATATTATTGCAGTGAATGGCAGAGTAAAAAGGTATATAAAACATGCTTAAATGTTGGGGCATCTGGTAGTACTTCCCTAACACTACAGAAAAATTCAGTATTTTCTTCTAAAATTTCCTAACATAATTTTCAGCCTGCCAGGAATATGTGTATACAAACAATTTAATGCATTCCACGTACAGCAGCTAAACAGTCTGTGCAAAGTACTGACACATCCTGAAACAAAAACCAGACTGGTTTGTAACTGAAAAATACTGAATACAAGCTTTAAAATTGCAGATGCATTTTAAACAAAGACAATAAATTACTACACAGTTAGTAGCCATGCATAAAAGTACTTCTGCATGACAGTTTAACATGTCAGAACATTAAACATCTCAATCCATGTGAGATAAAGATCATCTTCCTACTAGAAATGAGTGGAGAAACATTTTGCTCCTCTTGAGGAACCACTGTAAAACCTTATCATGAAGTCCTGGCCTCAGCTCTGGAGGGAAAACCTCTGCCACTACTTCAGGTGTAAGGATGGGTCTTTGCAGGTCCTGGAAAAGCCAGAGGACACCCTCACCAAGGGCCAACCTTCACCAAGCCTACTTGACTTCTTCCAAATGCAAAAAAAAAAGGCATGGTCTGTTGAATGACAGACTGCACAAACCCAGCTACTCTGGAATGTTTAAAAGGCACTATGTTTTGGATTGCACTGATTCATTCCAGCGATAAGATGTTCACCATGATGATGATTTATTCTGATAACAACTGATCCCTGCTGAAAATGTCTGAAGTCTGGGAGATGTGAGGCTTTGTCATTATGCTTACCTGCTTTATCAATAGCTGAAGTTTTTCCAAATGAATTTTTACTTTGTTTTTTCTGTATTTCATCCCATGCTGTGATGGGAATTGGTTGAACTCTATGCTTAACAAAAAAAACCCAAAAAAACCAACCAACCAACCAAAAAAATTTGTTATACCAAAATTTCTGAGTCATCATTTAAAATCCTCCTTTTTTTCTTTCTTTTTAAATATTGGCAGTCAAACGCATGGTCCCTGTCAAGCAATATGAGAAGAAGAAAATTCAGAAAATTCATAGTTTTCAATCTTTGAAATACATTTGCATACAAAGTGTATCTTTAAGGGAAAATAACTTGGCAGTGTCAGTGGCTGACACAATAGAAGCTTTATCACACTTTTTCTGCACATCTAAAAACATTGCCAAACACTTTAGAATTTAACAGTATTTAACATTTATGAAATAAAGGCAAAAATTTAAAATGCTTGGGATACCTGGTTCCCTTGTATTGTGATACTGCATATATTTTCCCTTCATTTCGTGATTTTTTTACCTGAAAAGAGAGAAAATATATCATGTGAACTGTGACTCCTGCAAGACACTGTCTCCTTAATTCAGGCTGCAAGTATTGGAATTGAAGGTATGTATTTCCCTGAAGTTAATATCACTGTTTGTTAAATAGCTATTTCTGGAGCCACAAACACTCCTTCAGTTTTCCTTCTCCAGTGAAAACAGTGATTTTGTGACCCGCAAGACTGTATTGAGAACTCCAAAACACTGATAGGCTTTTGATCTCATATTTAAAAGAAAAAACCCCAAACCAACAGCTAAACCTTTAATTTCTATACAAAGAGGAGTTGTTCCCAGGAAGACACAACATCTTTTTCAGTTAACAATGATCATATTTATACCATCTCAGCAGATTGTATAAGAGTAAAAAACCCCAGATTTTCTCTTCTAAGTTTCAAATACCATATTTGATTATTATCATTCTTTTTAGATAAGGAAAACAGAGTTAAATCCTTTCAGTTATTTTTAACTCTATTACAAATACATCAGAAATCAACATCTCATACTCCACTTTTGCTTTGTGAACACTATTAAGGAATTATTATTTCTTTATTCTTACTTTTAATTTTGAACTAATGGTTTGAATGATACTTACATTAATAAATAGAATAAATAATAAAAATTAATATTTCTTTAATTTGCATTTGACCTGTCATGTCCCTTTAAAATTACAACACCAAACAATGTAAGAGCTGGAATTAATGGGGTTTTTCAGTTTTTGTTAAAACATAAAAAATCCCCAATGTACCAGCTTATCCTAAAAAAATTTTTTTTTTTTTTTTTAAATACAACCATTCTAAGTTTCCCTAACCAATATATTTGCAAAAATATTAATTCTTTTCTAACTTCTACTTAAACTTTTTTTTTATCTTGAGGAAAAAATGATTTGCCAAACCCTACTTCTTCATTGTGCTTCTCTGACTTTAGGTCAGTATTCTTATTGGAGCTCTGTGTACTACAAAGGCAGATCAATAAACTTTATGGGCCAAATTCGGTTTAACAAAACCAAGTACAACTCTGCTAAAGTTAAATGGATTATCCTTGCTCCCATCAATGATAAAATTGGCTTTTTATGTTGTATTTTAAAAAGAGAAAGCGGAAATGCTAACAAAGATTTAAATTTGCCATGCTTCATACATACTTTATCTTAAAACATCTACTTTTGGTTTTTAATCGTAGTGGTGTTCTGTAAAGAAACACGACCTTACAGGGCATTTTCAGGAATAGAACAGTCTATATATTAAAAGGCAGCAAATGATTCATAACTGCTTAGCGGTCAGGCCTGTGGGGCCATGCTTCCCATGTGAAATTTTTTTCTGCATTGCAAACTCTTACATTAAATTGTGATAAATGAAGAGCGGAGGCTATTCATACAAATCAATGACTTTAGTGTATGTGTCATTAGCCTGAGAGATGCAGGCAGCGGTCACTACTATAAATCATGTGATGATCTGCTGTCTGCGACTCGATGCAAGCAAGCAGATGCATTAGGAAGGTTAAAGAATGAAATTAATCTGTGCATTTGCCGTTCTTTCTTTTTTTTTTGCCTTTAGTCACCTGGTCATATGGAAAGAATTAAAATCACATGATCCAAAGTTAAACTAGCTACAGAACAGTAAGTTGGCTAAGTTAGATGTCACCTTTCAACTTAAAGTTAATTAAATATTAATGGGATTAATTTATTCATCATCACATGAAAAGTAAAATATATAGAATAGGTAAAATCCACCAGTGCTCCTCACACAGGAGTTGATATTATTAATTGCTTTTAATGCAGACTGTGGCACGAGACCACGTGTAAGAGATCAAGCACACTGCAAAATGTGCTCTGATACTTTTAAGTGCAGCATATTTCTTTCTTCACATTTTATAAATCCAGTGTTTAGTAACCCATGGCCATGCTCTTCATACCAGTAACTTGGAGTGGGTTATGAATATGAGTCAGGTTGAATGTATTACTGATGATGGAATACGTTCCCAGATATCTGTGACTGGGAGTGTTAATGGTGAGAGTGTGCAAAAGGGGTCAGGGACAGTAAAAAGAGATATGGACAATATAATTTTAAAACTGGAATTAATGAATTTGGGAAGGCCATATTTGATATAAATGTTAGGCCAAAGCCTTCAGTCTTTACTCAATACTTATTCAGGCAAAACACCCACTGGCTTCAGTGACAGATTTCCTGGGATGAGGGCTAAATATGCCCCAGGAGCCAGATTGTCCCTTCCTTTTATACAGAAGCAGAAATTGGGAAGATCATGCAAGAATCTCAGCCCCTCCTGCATCTGTGTGGATCCTGTGGGGAATTATACACTTCTTCTCCCGGCTCCACCACTTCCCCTTTGCAGTTTAACATCACTTAGCAAGGAACAAGTCGATACAATGCAGAGCAGAGGCACTGAGCCAGAGCCATGCCCAGGGCTAAACACTCACCATGCTTCTGTGGAGACAGCTGCAGGCCTCCCAAAGTCCAGCAGTGCTTGGGAAGGACTCCAGGAGTTGGCCCCTTATAACATGTCCAGTCTGCAATAAGGAATCCTGAAAAGGCTTTAAAGGCTCTGCTTTGAGCCAGCAGTTGACTTGGGGCGCAATCAACTATGAAAGCAAATTAATGACAGAAGTGGCTGCATTTCAAAGGTGCTTGAAGCAGTCCATGGGCATAAAATAGTGCAGGACACCTTTGTGCTTATGAAGGGCACTGTAAATCAATAAAGTATAAATTAGCCTGGACAGTGATAAGATAAGTATTGCATGTGCTTAATTCACTTAGCTATCCTTCCGAAAAAGATAATACATTCAATGTAGACATATTTCAATTGAATTGATAGTAGATCTGGATTGAGCAAGCCTAGAGACTGAATTACCTTTATCCATCCCAGCAAGAATACGGATGAACTTGCAAGCAAAATCAATGTCAGAAAGGTCTTACTGCCTCTTACAACAGCATACCTACTATCACTTATACCAAAATATACAAAAATTAACAATAACAATTAAAAATAAACATCTGTCCTGCTATGGTCAAACTTTCAGCAGGTTAAGAACTAATGACATAAATTTAGATATCTAAATTCTTTGAAGACAGAAAAATAAAAAAGGCACAAAATCTGTTTCATATAATTGCTCAAAACCTACAAAAATTATTATTTAACTAAAGTTGCCAAACAAAGGTGGGGAAGAATTGCAGGCAGTGGATTTAAAAAGACTCTGAGCTGATTCCCCCAGTAAAGCCAATCTCCTGTGTATTTCTCTACTGTCACGTAATTACCGTGTTGACTTCATATGTATTTATTTATATTTGGCAGCATTAAGTTTAGTGCACACAACACACACGTATTTTAACTTAATTTTCCCCACCAGCACTTGGTTCTCCAGCTGGTCCCATCTAGTCATCAGAACTGTTATTTTATATCTAGAGCAATGATTGAAGTCTATTGTGAATAACACAGAAATGTCAGCCCGGGATCATTAAAATATTCTAAATTCTCTGTTGTTGTGGCTCAGATTCTACCTAAGCTGGGGCTGATCATACTTTCTTTGGAGAGGTTGGCCTATGTTGCAGGCTGCAGAACTTCACTGGAAACATTTCTTTCTTTTCCAGTGCAAATTCAGTGATTTTAGGAATTCATAGCATATTCGGTGCTGAATTTCCCATAAAGTTCGGCTTCTGCCCATTCCTGAAGCAAGGAAGAGCTGTATTTTAAACCTAAATGAAGGGAGCCATAATTCAAAAATAAGACATGGCTGCCCATTTTAAAATGCAAGTGAATTTGTCAAATTTTTGACTGTAGTGGCATTTTGGGAGGCAGAAGAGAGTTCTGAAAAAGTTTGGTAGCAACTTGTAAAACTGCCACTCCATGACCATCTGAATGTGAAATAGAAAATTTAAAATATTGTGCAGATGAAAACACTCCTTCCTTTTGGAGCAAGTCCATGCTTCCTTTTCAGTGACTAATTCCTGATTTTTATATCACACGTCACTTTTGAGTAAATGCCAAAAAAAGAGGCAAAGGCTCTTTACAGTCGGTAGTTTTATACTGTAGGTTTAAATTGCGGGTCAACAGGAAACCTGGTTTTAATTTTTAAGTGTTACATTAAGAAAATAAAATGTTTCTTACAAAATCAGCTACTTCACCATTATGCTTCATGCCATACCCAGTTTATTTGCCCATTTTAGGGACAGCTGGGGAATGCACATCATATTCCATGACTGAGTCAGGCTCCTTCCACAACCATAGCATGAAGCACCTGGTGCCTCGGTATTTCCCCAACACAGCTTTTCTCTCCAGGTCCTGCCTCGCACTGGGCTCCCTCATGCTGGATTGCTCTCCTTTCCAATTAGCTTCCAAGGGAAGGCACTGCAGAGCTCTCAGAATGAGCTCAGCTCCCTACACGTTACCCAGAGGCTCCCATTCCCTCGGTCCTCCCAAGGGTCGGGATTGCTTAGGCAAGGCTAGGAGCCAAAGCCAAGCCCTTAACCAGCAATTATGGCCCCCTTACGTTACAAGGACCTTTCTTAGGGCCAAAAGGGCAAAAACTTGTTGATGTCCCTTTACCCTGGTGGGGTCTGAAGCTGATGGGCAGGTGCTGGCATTGCTAAACAAAGGTTTTAGCAGCAGGTCACATCCAGAACCTGGACGGCTGCAGGAGGAGGGCAAGGCAGACGCCCGGGCTTGCTGAATCTCCCAATTACCACACAAAGGACTAAAACACAGGGTCGTGGATAAAAGTGAATAAATGTTTCTAAATTCTTATCTTAAACACACTTAAGCTTAAAGCTATTTAATTGAGGATTTAAAAGCATGTATGCTTTATGAAGCTGTGGCTACCTGCTTCATTCTCTTGCTCTTATTTTTGCTTTTATCCTTTTAGTCTTGAAGAAGCCTAATTAGAAGCTTGAACAGGGCTCTCTCTCCCTGCCCTTAAATCAGTAATTGGCTTCAGTGCAGAGACTGTCAGGAAATTAACACATCACAACATGACAGCTGTTAATTTTTTCTCCTTATTTGTCATATGAATCACTGCTGATTTGCCAGAGTGCATAACAAATTAGTGGTCTGTAATCAGCGGCCTCTCTCCTGTGTGCAGCACCTACTTGTTTTTCCCCTTTTCTCCTGAAGTCCATTACTTCACTGCTTCAGCAGGAATGACTGTTGCTAGGTGTGTCATTGTCAATAAATCAGAATAAGCAGATGCTAAAAGCGCAAGAAGCTCTTTAAACTTTGATGAAGGCTTTTAGTTACATTTTTAAACTTACACTTGGAACTGGATTTTTTTTTTTTTAAATTGTCACTCCCTGGCATAATATACTGTCAAGTCTTCGGGTATCATCTAAAGCTTCTCATCCTTCACAATGTAGAGCTGAAAATGTGATTTGCAAAAATTAAAAGAAGATATTTTCATGAAGACAGTTTTTAAATTGGTAAGGCCTGCTGTGGCACCCACATCAATAAATAACAATTAGACACAATGCACAGTGAGATTTTCCTGTTGCTTTGAGATATATTTAATGTATTTTTGTATAATAAACTCTATTTAATATGAGTCAGCATGCTCCACACACCAACAGAACTATATATAGGAAAAAAACCCTTGAGTGCAAATATAAACCCACAAAATTTGGGGAAAAAATGAGTTAAATTCTATCTTCTCAGTGGTGCAATTAAATCTGAGCATTTTTGGCCACCTTTTTTTTTTGCCTAGTTTAACATATATGAAGAAGGCCATGAGAACAATATGCAATACAGGGCAAAAGCTGGAACACTTCTTCTTGTATCTCTGAGCTGGGCTGAGCACTGTTGTTCAAATGACAGTTTCAGAGGTCTGCAACTGGCTGGTGTTCTCCCAAAACTGGAAATGTTTTAGAAATATGAACCGGAAAGACTGAATTCTAAATTACCTAATGCATATAACTAAACTGAAAGGACCCATTGTGTATTCAGTATCTTGTGTCTCAGACAAATTAAAATAAAAACAGGAATGGGATATATTTCTTTAGCAAAAGGACCTGGTATGGACCCTGTCCTATGTTTCCTAATTTATATTGAAATATGCTTAAAGCAAAATTTCCCTATAATTGTTTTTTGTGTTCCTAAAATAGTTTATTTCATTACATCTAACCTGAATATATTACTAAAAATCAAGAACAACGGAAAACAGGGAAACCTCTACTCTGAAGTGAAATGCTGCACAATCCTCTGTATACATGATACCTTTTTCTCAAGACTCAAGCGCTCCACCTTCTCCAGAAAGACATGGGCGGGGGGGGGGGGGGGGAAGAGTATTCTAAGCTTGACACAGTACCTGAAGGCTGGGTGTTCCTGGGGAAGTGCTGCTTCATAGAACTGTGCTGTGAGCAAGGGCATCTTCACCCCCGGAGGCAGGAGGGGATCCCCAGCCTCTGAGGTCACTCCTGTGAGATGCTGGCCCAAAGCCAGCAAAGCACTTACACACCTTTTGCTTTTAAGGTGAGCACGTATTGAAGTGGCTCAGACACAAAGTGCTCAGTGGCTTACAGGGCTCCATGCATGTGTTTATGAGTGAGATTTATTTTGAGATTCACAGACTTCACACAATGCCCGACTACTCTGCCTCTGTGGCTGCTATTGCAGTTTTCAATGAGACTAATGGACAACTAGAAGTTAAACATCTCTAAGTCTCTTCAGAAGAATTTTCCCTACAGTTAATTAGTGGTTTGTATCTACATATTTGTACAAACATGAAATGGTTGTTAAAATGGTTATTTTGTACACAATGTATAAACCCATCTGAAATCATGTAAAAAATAGCTATTTTTATATAATATATATATTTATAAAATTTTATTAAAATTGTTATTTTCATGACAATTATTATTCTTTATCAGTATTACATGTATTTTCTTCTACGATTTTTGTTGTATAAAACAATGAAGATTTAAATATTTGTAATGGTCTAAAATAAAGCCTTGATATTTACATTCTTAAATATAACTTGAAGGTTTTTAAAAAAATACATAAATTTTTCTCAATAACCAAAAAGCAATCTGTTTCAGAAATTCTGTCTTGTTGTTCAGTCTTAATAAATATTCTTTTTAGTTCAATATAAATTTTCCATTTTGCTCCATTATGCCTTCTTTTAAAAACACAACCTGAATTTTTTATTTACATTACAGAATCAGTTACCCTGAAAAGACCTGAAATTAGCAATTACAAAGTGTGTGCAGTACAGGGCAACTCTCCCAGCCTTTTTGAAATGCCACTACAAAGTGAATCTCCATACTGACTAAAAGGAGTTCCTTGACCTGCTGTAGTACCAAGGCACACAGGGACTGTACGAGGCATCCTGAAGTCTTTAATAGGGTGTCTGGAGCAGACAGCCTTTGTGCAGAAAGGTCACCACTGAACACTGTTTACTGAGACTATAAATTACTATTTTTTTAGCCTAACCAGATTCTACATGTCAAAAGCAGTATTAAGAATATTATGATGAACCAATACATGTTGCAGAATCCAGACTTTAAAAAATCTTTTTCAGTAACCATTGAGAAAAAGCCAGAAAAGTCAACGAAGAACAAAGACATAAAACCACAACAAATCCAAGTCACAGAGAAACACTGAAAAACACTGACTTATCTACAGGTTTTCAAACTCCCTGTCATGAGAAAAATAATTGCACAACACCCAACAAATGCTAGGTCACTGCGTAGATGTGCAGCACTCCTTTGCTCATCTCACTGCTTTATCAGCACTTCTGGATGTATCATCTCCAAAATATGCCATCACTAACTAAAATTCAGAGCAGAGCAAATAACAGTTGTGTCTGATCTGAAAAGGAAAGAGTCGGTAGGTTACAGACAATGTGACAGCTACAGTTTGCTATGCCTTTCTGGTATGGGGTTCTCTGTATTTTAGGGCAAGACCCTAAAATTTACATTAGGTCACTTGTGTTAGCAACACTTGCTTAAGTGGTGGAGAATTGAATGGCCAATGTTTATTTGTAATTCATACTGGCTGACCACTGTGTTGCTGTTTAATAAATAACAAGCAGGGGGAATTGAAGTATAGTAGACTTGGTATTTTTTATTAAATTTCCTTCCTGTTCCCAAGATTTTGGGAGGCTGTTATTAGTGGTCTCAAAATGATAAAACATTGGATTTCCCAGTGACTATAAATACACCATAAACCAGCACGTACATTTAAATAAAGTAGTGAGATGTTAAGGACAATTGACAACAATAGGAAATTTTACTGGGAAGTCTCCAGTTGCTACTGTTTCCATTATTATGAATCCTGAGAGAGATTCCCTCAGAAGTTCTGAAAATCTGCACAAGTTAAAAAAATATAAATAAATTTAGCAAAATATGCCCATGCAAATGCCTTAAAAGTAGGAATCTTTCCCTAAGGGATGCAGAAGGGGAATAGACAGGAATTATTTTCTATTAATACTCAAAAATTCCAAGTCACACCAAAACACTAAAAAGAATCATTATGCTGATTTACTAAGACATATAAACTTATATTCTAGCTCCCTGGGTATCCAGCATGAGGCCTTAAAGAAGCCTTAAGGAATACACGTAATTAGCTCTATGCTCCTTAGCCTTAATTTTTTCTCCTATCCTACTCATCCTTTCTAAAATTTCCACAATAAATATTTTCAATAACTTTTACAAAATAATATTTTAATGCTGCTTTTCTGGTAATTTTTTTTAAAACGATGAGTGAGGAGGACTTGAGGCATGATTTTAGGAATCTCTATTACACATAAAAAGGAAGAGTCTTTCTGGACTGAGGAACTGGGTTTATATCAAGACTTGCTGTGCTAATGGCTAAAATCTTAGCAGTGTTTAACCCTTCTGGAAAAAGTGCAGGTCAGCAGCAAAGGAAGAAAAAAGGATTGAGTTCCTTTGTTTGGTATTGCTCTTTAACAATACTCACCTGTTTTTAATTAAAGTTCTTTGATGGCCATGAGAAATACACCTGCAAAGATAACTGTCTGCTGCCTAATACAGTGAATTAACATCAGTCTAATCTTATCTAGTGACTACTGGCAATTAGTACCAGGAGAACAAATTAGAAGCTGTTTTGTATATCAGATCATCACAGCATTTCAAAACACCTTTTCTGTTTAACAAACATTTCTTCATCTCTTATGGTATGCTGGAATATCTTTAATTGCAGTGCCATTAATTTGTAAAAGTCATGTTGTCCATCCAGGGTCCTCCAACTGGGGAAGAGTTTTGCAAAATTGTAGAACAGTATTAACACCTGTCAGAATGCAAACGGCTGGCTCAGCCTTCAATTAAAGAAACAATGAATATTTCTTTCTTTCTGTCACAGTTTTTTTTTAAGGCATAGTGCAGAATCTCAGCTCTGAGGCCTTCAGTGTGTAAAGCCCATTGAAGGAAGGCAAACAGTGGTGGGAAGACTGCAAAAAGGTGGTGTAAAAGTTAAATCAGTGGAAGGTGAAAGCAGTTTCTTGGGGTGTAGTACCATAACAACAGCTTGCAGACATCAGCTCAGTTCCTCATGGATGTCTGCTATCCCTGGCAGGGATATCCCTAGCATGGAGCAGGTGATGAAAGGCCATCAGAGCTAAGTCAGTCCTGAGAACTGCCACTGTGCTTTGTGCTTAGCTTGTCTCACTGCCAAGAATTAAGTGCACTGGGAAAAGGAAAATGGCAACTGGTAAAAGGAGATGGTGCAAATTCCACTGCATACTGGGATTTAAAAATATCTTGTGAGATCTTTAGGACAGAGCAGAGTTTTGAGATGTAACAATACTGACAGTCCTAAAAATCCTTTGTGTTACATGTTCCTGAAAGGGATTTATATTAGAAGATACTCAAAAGAGCCTATGCAGCTCCAAAATGGATGTCTAGATTTTTTTCTAGAAGAACAAGAGCTGTGCTTCTTTACATCTAGACCTGAAATTTCCTGGAAATATATCAGCATGTATTTCATAAGACATGAAGCTGAAAGCAATATCCAGTAAATACCTGCATCCATTCCCTCCCAGAAGGTAACTCTGAAACTGAGCAACAAGGGGGCAAAAAAGAAAAGGAGGTACTGCAAAAGTTATTAAGCAGCTTTATAAACCAAAATAGTCCAATTTACTTTGGGGAAAATGGTGATTGCTGCATTATTCAGAGAAAATTGCTGAGCTTTTTGCTGCACTACAGAATCTCTATATTTCTTGTTGTATACAGAAGAAAAAAAAGAAAATTGTGCAAGTCCTAAAATCTGGAATCCAATGCTAAAGGATTTACTTGAAGTCACAGAATGCTTAGCTATTAGATGACCTACAAACATTTTTGTTTCATGAGTGAATGTTTAATCTAGCACAATACTGTTCCAAAGGAAACCATTAATAGCAACATTTTGTAGCAGTTGTGTGCATGTCCCCACTGGACCTCTAAATGAAGTCTGCATAAGGACTGTAAAGGTAGTAACCCTGCAGCTACAGCTATAATTATAAGGATTTAATGGTGTTTATGAATGACTTGCTATGAGTCAAAGGATAATAATACGTCTTATTAAAAATTTATTCCAAGTTATTTTTATAAAACTTTACTCATTTACATGTCACCAATGATTGTTCTTTTAAATGAAACAATAGAACAATAAGGAACATTTAGACTTCAAGAGAAATCCTAGCACAGGGTCATTGTGTAATGACTCAGTATAAACAAACAACATGTAATCCTTGTAATATAGCAATTAAAAATATAAGCCTAAAAGTGAACGTGTGGAGTTAAAAAAAAAAGGCAAACCTAAAAATTTATTCTCTAAAAAAAAGATTTCAGTGTCATATAAAAAATAATGCTAAACTCTAGTTCTGATTCACTAAGATAAATGACCATAAATCTTTTTAGCAGCTAATGACTAAACTTGATCCAAATGGAACTACAGCCAGATGGCACATGGGATTCATGGAACATAGCTATCAGATAAACCACAAACCTGAATGAGCTAATGTAGTTCAAGATGCATTAACTAATAATTCCCAGGGAGTAAACATTTCAAATAAAAGAAACCCAAATATTTCTTTTTATTTTTTGACAAACTTTAAAACAATATACTCAAGAAGAAAAGGAACTTCCTCATTCTAGGTCACAGAAAAAGGAGATGGAGAATCAAGGTCCTTTCCTTTTTTTTTTTTTTTTTTTTTTTTAGCTAATTAGTGGTTTAGATCCAACAGAGCCCATTTAGTCTGATATTTCTGCACTATTTTCACTCCAAATTTAAGTCTCCAGCAGAATATTTACACATTACCTAAACTTTACCAGCAATAAGTAAGGATTTTTTCTGCTAGAACAAGTCTACATGTTGCATTATTTAAGCCCATGGGTAAGACAGACAGTGCTATTTAGAGACAAGACTAGAAAACAACTATCAGGACTTCTAGACTCTGCACATATCTACCACTAATATAATGTCCAAGGAATTTTAAAACTCACAGGAAAATGAAATATATTGATTATTGAATATATTCACAAATGTCTTTGTGAATACCAAACTTCCTAAAGAGCTGTTAATGAGACTCTGAGCCTTAGTCAATACAGTGAGTCGGGAGGTCTGGTGTGTTTTCCTCTAATTGTCCATCTTTGCCCACCAGTTCAGTGCAACACATAAATTACTTTGCCTTTCTTAATATTTTGGATTTCACACTGGAACAAAGAGGTTTAAGAATCAGCATTGCTTTAATAGGAACTGGTGAGGACACACCAGAAAATGATTAAGGGATATGGGGAAAGAGGCAGCAGGTGCAGTGAATGGAGAAGCAGTAAAAGGCAGAAGCAGTGAACTGTTACCCAATAGATGCCAGTAAAAGTACGAACACTCATTTTTGCTGGACGAATATTTGAGTGCTTATGATTAAAACATGCTTTTAAAAACAGTGTTATGAGGAAGAAAATCTGAAAAAAGACAAAAATACACTCCAATCAAAAATAGTCTCAGCATAATGAATAACTGGAGATTTTTAAACTCGTCACTCAGTTCTGATCCTTAGCTAACCCTCCAAGACATGTTGTTGTAAAGGTTAATTAATTAAAGTGCACAGAAATGATTATTTGAGAGCTGCTAGGTAAGTGCAAAGTACTGTTACTATAGGTTAATATTTTGCTCTTAGGGCACAGCCATGCTTGACACCAATGTACATTACATTCAGAGACAAACAGTTTCAAAGCTCAGGGCCTTAGTCTACTTCTGCTGAAGTAAATGGGAATCTTTCAGTGGGTGTTCAAGACCTTTGGCTCTAGCTCTGAGGATACAGCTGCGTGGTATAAAGCCATCTCCTAGCTCCATTAGCATGTGCCTCTGGCTCAAGACAGCTAATCTGTTTTGCTTCTCAGGCAAGCTAATTAGATCAGCAGATAGAGGATAAAGCCTGTGAATCTTCAGAGAAATGCCACTGCTCTGGATAGGAGCAAGCACAGAAAACAGAGGGAATTTGTACAAATAACTGAGTTCAAAGGGGTAAGTACCCAGTGGTTCCCATGGGCATCATGGAACTTCACAGATGCTCAACATCCCTGGCCACAGATCATTATTAGCATGTGTTGTGTCTGGAGAGAAGTGATTTGAGCCACTTACCCCAGTGACACATTTCTATCAGTAGCTCCATCATGTTACAATCAGACTTTTGTTCACAGAACTTCAGTTTGCTACGAGGAATGTAAGAGAGTCTCATCTCCACACAAGCACCTTGAAACTCTGCACACTCACCTGAGGTGAGCTATGACACATTACCAAGAAAATACTCCACAAGTCTGAGACCAGCCATCATTTCTTTCTCTCTGCCACCCAACAACAGCTGCAATTAGCAGAAACAATTAGACTAATTTCCTCATTACATGGAAACACAGAAAGTCTATGGCTTTCTCTTTGAAGCCTGTGAAACTCTAGAACTTCCCCCCTGTATAATTCAAAATAGCCCCCATTTAGGGCCTGAGCAAGACATCTGTTTGATGAGGGAGTGTGAGATGTGAAGGGATGAAAAGCCACTGTAAGTTCCTTTGGAAGGAACTTACCATTGTAAGTGAGTTCAGTTCTGTTAAGGTTAAATCTAATTTAATTGACCATATAATTAAAAAAGTTATGATTTAAGAGCCTTGGACAGGCACCTTTATCATTTTATACTTGAGCAAATAAATAAGTTCAGAGCTGAATTTGAAGTCAGAATTCAAAATTTAGGATTGCTTGGGCTTAAGCTTAAGAACCATTTCACACATCACAAAAACTTATTTGTAGAGCTTAACTGGTACAACAAAAAATTTTCTCATAACTGCTGTAATAACAACTATGCACAAAGTAAAACCCCAAGTGGAATGAGTGACAATAAAAATGCTGGTCCCTTTCACTGTGACAGGGATTGTTTTACCTGGTGCAGCATACAGAAAGTTCATCTACTGAGAAGATCCAAGGCCAGAATTTCCTAAAACTTGGCGACCCAATCTTCTCCATCCATTTCCTCTTCAAACCCTGGAAACAGGCAGCATCGAAATTCTGTTAAAAATGAACAGAAGGGAATTATCTATAAAATGTTTATTTAAGGATTATTTGAAAAGTTTTATACATATTTTATCTGTCCTTTTCCCTCAATTAAGAAAAAAACATGAGCAGCTGCCTGATTCCTCAGGTATTATCTTCCAAGGAAAATCAGACTGGTCCAGATGAAAATGTAGGAGAAAATGCAACAGTGTTCTCCCAGCTATTGTGTAGAGCCACCTTATCAATTAATAAGAATTAATACAAATTGAAAGAATTAAAAGACTGATTTGGGAATACAGACATTAAACCATTCTTTTCCAACAAACAAGGATATGGATGATATACTGGTAAAAAAATAAAATGCAGACAACTTCCTTCAACATGATATCACATAGTATTTTTAAATAAACTTCTATACAAAATATTCTTGCAGGCATTAAAATAGAAGGTTTCTGATTATAATAAAATTATTTAAAAATTCATATGCATTAAAATCCTCTTAAATAAGGGCTGCTACGTTAATGTATTTCAGGCTAATAGTTGTTTAAAATAAAATAATTTCCCTCTTGTAACAGTTATAGGAAAACATTTATTTTCATTTTTGTACATTTAAATTCATCTTACTAATAATTTTTTGTTTCCCTCTCCTTTCCTTCACTAAATGATGTTAAAAGTAAAAGAGAGGATGTTTGCCTACTTATATTTATACTTTCTGTCCAGAACAGAGCTCCCCCCTGCCCTCCATCACATCTCTGTAGGAGGATGGAAATTCAGCAGAACCAAAGACCAGGAGTGAAGGTATCCATTCACACAGATTTACATTCTAACTGTGGAAATGTTTTATGATTTTATTTTAGACACAACAACATTTTTTGATCTCTTGCCTTCCTTGTTGCAATCCCTGCTTCCTTTTACACCTGTATGTGTATTCCTCTTTGAAGCTGCCATGACTTGTAACAGCAAATAAAAAACATTTTTTCTATAAGATTTCCATCTTCTAAAAGAAGCAACTTGGCACAACTGTATGGACAATGTGTGCAATTTTGCATACACTCCATACACTGTTTCCCCCCACCAGTACTTTCTACATTTGTAAACCACAGATGTAAAATAGAAGAAAGAAAATACAAAATATTTGTAATATATTAGTAACTTACATTTAATAATTGATTCATTACTTAATAATGCTTGAAGTATACATTAAATTTAAATTATATCTTATGTCTGTCAGAAAAGAAAGACTACCTAGATGTTTTATGGGCACAAAGTCTCCAGAGAGTGTCACAAATTCACTTGATGTCCATAAGTAATTAATTTTCCATTTGGATCTCTGATTTAGCTGAAGGATGTGTAAAATCACATGCAGACAAGCAGTCAGGAATGGAGAGTTCTCTATTGACTATGCATCTGAGCACCTTCTCACTCATTTCTTACTCTAAAAAATGTAGCGAAATGTGCTGTGCTCAAGAAACAGGCACATGGTGCTGACGTTTCCTACAGGAATATTTAAAAACCAGAAACAGGAAGTCTTTCTATTTCAGACTAATCTTTCTTATTTTCTTCAGCTGTGAGCACTGGTAGTTCAGCCACAGAGATCTGATTTTTTTTGAAGATGAGTTTCCCCAAATATTTTTAACATTTGGCTTGTATTCCACCCTTTTTGTTTTTACAGTGTCAATACTTATAACCATGGTACCAGGGTTAGTTGGTTAATATAGCAATTATTCTTGTGATCTTTTTTCAAAACATTTTTGTTAATTTTCATAAAAGTTTCCTTGCTTTCCATTTTTTGAAATCTTCCTGAAACATCTTCACCACAGTTTCAATGCACACAATAATTTCAATTTATAATTTTCAAATCATGGCTGACAATTGTATTTGAAAAAGAATATTTTTCTATCCTAAAATTACTAAGTCTCATCTATTTTAGCATTTCACAGATTAGCTTTTTACAACAAATTTTCCATCTTGTTTTTGATTGAGTTCCTTTTTCAAGTTTTTCATTTCAGCTGTTGATTTGTTCTGCCTTTCCCTTTGTATCCAACTGTCATATAATTCCATTTCTATCACACAATGCCCTCTGCATTCTTTCCCACATGGGTACATATTGTCTCTGACAGTTTCAATGGAGTCACTTGAAGCCATACTTGAATCCAGCCTCTTCTCACACTGAGGGTTTGTCTGTTAAAAGCTCTGCCTGAAACAACACCCAGAAGACCAAATCTTTGGTGCAAGACAGAAAATAGCAATGATTTCTTGAGAAGATTCCCCCAGCCTTACAAAGAGTCAGGCACTCCTTATTCTTTATCGTTTACACCTGTGTTAGCTGATGGCTTTACTATTTTGCCAGCAATTATCCATTTCATTCTCACAAAGCCTTCCCTCCCTTCCTCCACTCCCGAGGTAAATAAAGGACATCACATCAAAGGTGTTGATTCAGGCAGAGATGGAAATCTCTCCTCAATGTTGAGCTGCACATGGAAGCTCTGTTTCTCCCCTGTGCTGACAGCTAGCTCACAGGACAGCAGCGCTCCAGGAGCTGCAGAGATGGTGGAAGGGAGAGGTGAATTCGCCTCCTCCAGAGCTTGTGAAGCAGAGAAGCTCTCACACAAGTTTTTCAATACAACTCCCAGCAGATGTTACATGAGAACACACAGATCTTGTGGGCACAAAGCACAAGGTTTAGAGAGCTGGAGTTGATAAAACCATAAAAAGAGGAGGTTTATGCTACAATTCTTCCACCTCCTCCTGTTTGTCTTGAGCCTTGACACAAGCAGGTGCTCACTAGAAACCTCGAGCTTTCTCAACTTGTCCTTGGCTATTTCAGCCCTGGAAAGTGTTCATTTGTTAAATGCTGCTTATCAGGAACCAGACAGCACTACAAAGCCCACATCTGAGCAAGATGAAGACAGAGGAATTCTCCTGAGCTCCAAGTGCTCCAATGGTGTCAGTAACTAAAGCCTTGTTCTCCTAGGGGGAACTAAGCAATTTGCTGGGTTTAGATCCACTTCACACCCATAGACAGGCAGGTGCCATGAACCTCTTACCAATTTGACTGAGCCATCTCTCTGTGGAAAGAGTCATCGCTGTCTCTCTCTCTCTTATCTATGTATTATTTCTATTCTGTGTGGTGCTAGTCCATGAAAAACTGTTCTGTACTACACTGGGAGGTTTTGCTTTAAGGTTGTCCCTGTCTCTCTGATTCAGAGCTTGCTTTGAAGCTGGTTTGATTTGAAGTTGTTCACCCTGTGTTTTATTACACTAAATTTGCTTCTATTTTGGCAGCCCCGTGGCAATAGAACTAAAAAAAAAACCAAATTGGTTGTGCCTTAATTTGAGACAAATCAAAATGGAAAAGGCAACAGAATTTTGGTTTTGTCAGTCTTCTTTGTATAAGAACTCCACTTGCTCTATGACTTTGTTCACTGTGGCATTAACTTGTCCATAAAACAGGGGTAATTACATTTTCTTCCTTGATAAAGTGATCTACAGTATATGGATTGATAGGGTACATAAGTTATGCATTTTTAATAATGAGGGGACAGACCTGTACACATTTCAAGCTTCTTAAGAATTAATGTATCTGTAATAATATAAACTGTTAGGGCCTAAAGCTGAAAGCAGTTATGGATGTCTTTAATGTATTATTTTTGAAGTTCAATACAAAGTGTCACAAGGCATTACATGTTTCCTGTTTGCAATCAAGGAAAATATTAGAAAATTTAAGAAAAAAAAGAACCAAATAAACTCACAACCTATTCTGAAGTAAAAATTCTTATTACGTGATTTTCTTGCAATGCAGATTATGGGTCAGCTCACAGTTAATATTATTTATATGAAGGTAAATGTCCTCCACTCTACAGAAAGAATAAAGACTCTATTCATGAAAATGTTAGAGTGAGATTGTATCTGAACAACAAAGATATTTTTAAAGCAATAAAATATTAAACAGATGCCACTGTTTTCTTAGATACATAAATGGCCTGATATGGAAGACAGTCAGGTAATAGCTTTGAGCTGTGAATGTTTGCAACAAAATGCGTAGTCATATAAATCTCACTTGGATTGCATTGCACTAGAAAATCAGAATGCAGAACAGGCCTGTTGAAAGAGCTGTTAAAGTCCACAAATCTTTTCAGAAACCCAAGGTTGAGTTGATGTGGGCTGATTTATTAATTTGATTTCAAATTCTGAAAAATTTTGATTTTTGAGAAATTTGTGATTTAAAGAAACACATAAATTAATCTCACAAATTTTCAGAAATTGTTTTAAAAACCAATTTAGATCCCAAACTCATGTCAAAGTGTTGAAAGTCCTTTTTAAGGAAATCAAATAAAATAAAACAAACACATTTTGCTATTTCTGAAGTAATTTACATGGCCAAATTATTTCTAGTTATTAAATATATCAAATGCATACAGAAAGCAAGAACTGCAGAAACCCATGGGCCAAAACTCAAGATGTCTATAACCTGAATTTGGGTAGGTGTTAGCAAGAAAGCAGAGACAGTTCCTTTGCCTCTGATGATAGGAAGACATTTTTCACTATGAGGGTGGTAAGACACAAACAGGTTGCCTAAGAGGCTGTGGATGCTCCAAGCCTGGCAGTGCTCAAGGCCAGGTTGGATAAGGCCTTGGGCAACCTGGTCTGGTGGGAGCTGTCCGTGCCCAAGGCAGGAGGGTTGGGACTAGACGATTTTTAAGGTCCATTCCAAGCCCTTACCGTTCTATGATTCTATGATTTTTCTCCTCCTGGTAAGGTTGATGTGGTTGGCAGGCACATGTACACAAGCATGTACTAAATAATCAGTGTCCCTGCCAGCTTCCAAGTGACTCCACTATCCAGCAAATTCACTCAGGACCTCAGAGCAGGCTGGTCTTCTCACCCCATGCCTCTGTGGGCTAAGATAGCCACCAGGAAAATGAAAATGGGATCTGAGAAAATGAAAACGCTGCTCAGTGCAGGCCAATTACCTGCACAATACCAAGTTTCCCACAACACTTGATTTCCAACAGTGCTACACACCCATGGATCTGCTTTAGGATCACGGCACAGAATCACAGAACATTCTGAGTGGGAAGAGACCCACGAGAATCATGAGTCCAGCTCCAGGCCCTGCACAGACACCCCAACAACCCCACCCTGTACCTTAGAGTGTTGTCCAAATGCTCCTGGAGCTCTGGCAGTCTCAGGGCTGTGCCCATTCCCTAGGGAGCCTGCTCAGTGCCCACCATCTGGGGGAAGAACCTTTTTCAACCTAACCTTCCTCTGACTCAGCTTCACACCTTTCCTTCAGATCCTATTGCTGGTCACCGATTTTTTCTGAGTGGCATGACCTTTTTTTTGTTCCTGACTGGGCTCTAAAATAGCTTTTCCCAGAATGTTTTTTGCCTGTTTCAGAGTGATTTGGTTCTTCTCTTTTTGAAAGCTTCACTAATAACCCCCTAAAGATTTCCCCATCTAATTTGTGAATGGAGTAATATGGGATCTCTGTGGAGATTTCTGAAAAAGAAAAGGGTCTGCATAGGATGCTATGACTCCTTACCAAGTATGTAGCAGAAATTATTTTAGAGGACCATTTAATTCTGCACTTAGGTGTTTCTCATTATCAGGCTCTCTAGCACATGGATTAGTAGCAATTCCACTGTTCCAGAGCTTTTGTCATTAACAGCATCCCACCTACAGCAACCTCTGTTAGTCAATAATAACAGCTTGTTTAAAAATAGCAGCATCAACTTGTTTGCACTGTTATTATCTGTGCATGGCTTATTTCCCCACAAGACTCTGGGATGGTACATAACCTGCTCTCTCTGGGCCTTCTTTCACTTCCTTTTTCAAAGCATGTTTTAAGATCAGGAGAGAAGACAGACATATTTTTAGCAAATACTAGTAATGTAATTGCAATGCTGTTACAGTCCCCAAAAGTAAAATACTGCAGTTAGAAGGAGCTGTATATTCATTAGTCAATAAAGTATTACCACGCAATTTATTGAATTGTAACCCTATTTTTCCTTGATTAAGATGTTGTGTAGCTTTCACCTTCATATAAATCTCAGTGATTAATTTAGCATTCAGAGCTGGAATAAGAATAAGAAACCCAGGCCAAATTCCAATCCAGCCTTCCAGCATCATGTCCTCTCTTCTCACTTCAGACTCACGCTCAGACATTCAATTTTATTATAACATAGTTTAAAAAACAAATATTGATATGAATGGTGGATTTTGTAGGGCTGAATCCTCCCTACATGCCACTAACTCATTGTCTTTATCCTGCAATCTGACAACTACTCCATTCAGGTAGATGCTCTTGTTTGTGAGTACAGAAGGTGATTCAAAAGGCATTGCTACACAGCATAAAGACAATTTATTATGCCAACGCACTGTATCTTCCTCTGCAGATTAACATAAATAATTATTGTAATACTGCACTGCACTGGAATATGCTTAAAGCTAATTGAATACAAAATGAATATACTTTTTTATATTTCCTCATGAATTACAGTTAAGCCTTCTATTTTGTGACAGAAACCTAGAATTAAAGCAGAAGAAACAATTAATGTTATAATTATGTGTTTCTAAACTTATATTCAAAAGCATCGGCAAATTATTGTCAGAATATTTGCATACAAGCTGAACAATTAAGTTGTCAGCTGATTCTATTTCTTCTTATTTTTCTTGTTTAACTGGTTAATTTTTTTAATCTATTTTGTTATCAGAGCCAGTCAGAACTTTCAACACTACTTCATTGCTTAATTTAAAATAGCATCAGTGGAGATACATTAGCTAAAGGAAGAAGAGAAATACCTTGATATTTTTAGTATATTTCTCTTACTTTCAGAGTACCTGACAGTTCTGGAAAGTGAATTAATAGCATACATGGCAAAAAAATGGTAGACCTACTGTCAGCTGAGAGCTGCAGTAAAACCTTGATTCAGTTATGCTGGAGCTGGGATTCTCATCACACTGTTAGGCTGTATTTTTTCCTTAGCACAGCAAACTAATAACTCTTAGTTTATTAGAAATATCATTAAAAGTGGTTTTTTTAATATTAAAAAAAACCCCAACACTTGATCTTAAAGGGTAAATACTTTGATTCTCATAAATAGAGGGTGAATTTCCCAGCATCAGAAAAAAATTAATAGTACAGCTCCTTTCACAAGAAGAACTGAAAACAATACCCCAATTTCCTGCAGACACTGTCAAATTGAGATATGTCACACATGAAAATCCAAGCCCATTTCTTGTCTAGTTTTACTTCTGCTTTGGCCATGAAATTAGCAGATTTGATGTCTGCAAGAGAAAAAAAAAATCATCATTTAATTTGTGGTATCCATTGACAAACACATTCTTTCTTTTTTTCCTTTTTTTTTTTTTTTAACCTTGAGTTAAGCAATCAGATCTTTTAAAAGCTATATTTAGATTTTTTTTTAATTGACCCATTATTTTGCTTGCTTTCACTGCCAGAACCCCCTACTGCAAACAAGGATAAGGATGCTACCTGGACTTCATTTGATGAATAGTTTTAATTAAAATATTCTGTACCATAAGTATTTTAATGTTACAGACAAACCAAAGGTATGCAGTAATAAATTAAATTATACATTTAAATTAATCAATAAATATGCTATAAAATTGACAGGATATTTTTAAGATAGAGAATGAGACATAGATTGCTAATTATGACAATTAAATATCATGAGTAAAAATAAATGACAATCAATATCCTAGAACCATTTTGTAAAAGGAAAAAAGGGAGGAAATATAATATCATTTAGATGTCTATAAAGGTGAAAAATTATTAACAAGTTAGAGTCCTGATTTTTCTATTGTAATAAAATGATAAGCAGTAGAACATTATACTTTTCATCACTGCTAGCCATAAATACTGTGCATATACTGTACTGGCACAATCCATTATGGGATTCTTCTATTTGGGTCTATTATGTTCAAGATAATAACGTGTTTAATTTTTACTATTAAAATTTCCAGCATTTCTGCTCACTCTGAGTCTGCTCTAGAAGCTAGGGAACTTATTGGAAGCTTTTTCTTTGCATTTAATGAATTTTGGATCAGTCCCTACTTAAAAAAAAAAACAACAAAAAAACAAAAAAAACCCCCAACAAACCAACAAAAAAACCCCAAACCTAAAAACCCAAAGAAAAAGCAACCAAACAGCAACAAATAAATGCAAGTTGCAGCAGTGTAGTAGTTACATACACACCATCAGGCCTCAGCACCATTGGCTCTTTTTCTGTCTGAAAAACCACCCAGGGTTTCTCCCTATTAGCAGGCTATCTGGACCAAGCATTAGCTTACATGCCACAGGACACCTACCTGAAATTCTTTTAATAATTACTTCCTCACATCAGAAGAACATTAAGGCCAGCCAAAAGACAGAGCGCTGCTTTGTCTGCAGTGCTGTGTTAGGGGTAGTAAATGTGTAAATTGGGTGGAAACCCATTAAATTACTGTCTCAAAATTGTCTGTTTTAATAGTATTAATGTCCCAGCAATGATATGAATTTACAGTCCATCTTCTTCACAACCATTTATCAAAATGGTAAAGGCAAAAAAAGTGAAGATAGGACTTTTTTTTTCATCCTGGAGATTTGGGCCAATAGTCATTATTATATTCATATTAAAAGCCTACTCCATGTCTTTCAATCATATATTTTTCTTCTAATTAAGGCATATTCACTTTTTTGCTAATTAGGTATTCTTTGTTGCACAATGTTTGCTCTAATCTTTTGGAATCTCTCTCAATATCCAGTCATTGCCTTCATTACTGGCTCCCCTAGAATCCAACCAAAGCATGTTATTTTTTCTGCTAATTATATCCTCATTTACAGATTGTTGCCTTCTCTGATTGGCTCTTTAAACCAGTTGCTATGACTTCATTAGCAATGTCTTCTGACCCTGTTATTTCTTGTGACAGGATTTGCTCCACTTGTCCTGTAGCACTGTATCCCAGGGTCACTCCTCTCCCGGGTTGGAATAGTGTCAAACACGAAAGGTTTAGGGCAGAGAAAATCACTGCTGAAGTTGCTAATTACCACATGCAGCAACGGTACAAATTAATGCTTCTAGCAGTTTGGGGAAAAAAAAAAAAAAAAAAAAAAAGAGTGTTTTAAAGGTGTCATTAACAGGTTAGTTTCATTTATACATGTGCTTGACAAAAAAAAAGTCATCGTAACGTGTATTCGCTTTTACAATCTCTCCATCAAATAAGTGTTTTTAAATCATGTGGGATTTCTTACAATGCTATATGGCAATAAAATTACTGAATAAAGCATTCTTGAGCTCGATGATTTTAGAAGGCAAGTGTTTCTAAACAGATTTTCCTACTGTAACTTGAATTTCAGAATCTTGTAGGGTATTAGGATTTGATTTCTAACCTGTCCTATAGAAGTAGTGGTCTCCTTTAAAACAAGGTTTACATTTCCAGGCATTTAGAAAAAATAAGTAATTATACAAGGACAACATATTAAGAGAAAATTAAAATATATGGAACTGCAGTGAAGTACTAATACCATGCTTATATTACGCTGGAGAATAGTATGAGATTACAATTTTCAAGGGGTACAAACTGCATATTGTGCTAATTGTGTTCCCCACTTTTAGTCTCTTGCAAATCTGAATAATCCATTACCAGAACCAGAGATTCAAGCACATAACAGAGTTTAATACAAGTTAGTTAATATGAAAAACGCTGTATCTAGTTGTTTGCAAAATTACTTTTGTTGATTAAAAGGCTCTTCAGAACTTCCGGCTTGTGAAAGGGTTTTAAATTGTCTAATGCTGATTGTGATTGCTATGCAGAAAAAAGGCAATGCGAAGCAAACCATTATATCACTGAATCTTTGTTAAGCAGGCCTTGAAAGTGCTTGACAGCATAATTAATCTTGTGATATGAACAAAGAAACCAACTCAATAGTATTGAAGATGCTTATTAAAAATACTAAATACCTTTTTCCACTTAAAAACCTTTTGAAATACTGTGGAAAGTGCCATTACATTTTTTGTTTTTGCACTACTTTAGTCTAAAATTGATACAAGGGACACATAACATGAGAAAAAGAATAAACTGGATGACAATAAAAATTAGTTTGAAAAACAATGCTCCTTGATTTGGGGTGTCAGCTAAGCAACCTTCAAGCATTACAAAAGACCCCTTCACACACATGCATATACACACACTGTGTCCACTGCTGTTAGCTTCAAAAGTTATTTAAAATAATCACTGGTTGTCAGTCATATTATGCTTTCAAAGTAAATCTTAATAAAATCATTTCTATTTAAATGGATAACATCAATTTTAATTGTTGCTTCTGCCTTACGTGGTGACTGTATTGTATAATGCCATACCAGAAAAAATCATACACATAAGATTCCCTGATACAGTGGGACGTGTTTGTGGTGCAAGCTGATCCCAAATGTACTGAGGGGAGCAATACAAAGATATGGAGAGTGTGCTGTGACACGGGCTGGAAGAAAATTTATCCACAGCTTGTAACGTGCATGTTTGCAGCATGCAGAGACAGAGGGAACCAGGCTCTGCAAAGGGAAGCTACTGACTTTCAGCTGAATGTATAGTCTGTTTTGAAAATTCATTTAAAAAAATATAATAATCAAAACTAATCTTTAGAAAAAAACACCATTTTTGATGCCCCTCAGTTTATTAAGAACTTGATGCTGCAGCCAGTGTTAACATTATCTCTTTAAGGCAAATTTATCTGTTTAATTCTGGAAAGCATAATTATGCAACTAGGACTCGATCCTGCAAGACAAACAGAACTAGGGGGGAGGGAAAAAAAAAGCAGGCACTGTGGCAGATACAGCCCAGAAATACTGATCCTTTTTAAGACAGAAGGTTGGCCAGAGCGAGCTAAATGACTGGTCCCACAGGCAGGCTGACTGGAGTTTGCTCCTTGCATATACCAGGAGCCAGCTGAGGAGTCATTCTGGGAGGATCACAGTTTTATGGAAGATGGCATCTCTGGTTCTGGTCTCCATGGCCTCTTGATGCCATAAAATACATTGTTCTTGTTTTCTAATAAGGTCAACTGTTCTGTATATCCAGATAAAGAACTGCAGAGTGGAGCAGGAATACACTGACATAACCAAAGCAGCAGCTCCAAACTGCCTTTCAAGTATATCATTTTAAGCACTGTCTGTTGGCTATGCTTACTCTTTACCCTGCCAATCTAATTTTTCTTTCCTGATTCTTGAGCACTGAAGGAGCTGTGAGCAGGAAAGTTCATTGTATCATGAAAAGAGCCATACTGCACAGTTCTGTCTCATGGAAAAGTCTCCACACACAGACAAGCACTCAGCACTAACACTATTTTAGACTGTATGACCTTGGGAGAGGACGCTGTCTTACTCCCACTGAAATTACCTGTAGCACAGCGCAGCCCGGTTTCTGATCCAGGGCTGCAGACGCTAGTTTAAATACACTTACCTGCCTCGATAGTGAGCAATCAGCAAAGCTTAGTGCATCAAGCCCATGAGCAGGAGCCTTCTTTTAAACTTTCCTGATGCTGGCAGTTGCAATCCTCCATGAGAATGCCAAACCTATTGATTAAAATACAGGTTGAATTTGGAGGTAAATACACCTTTGTCCTGCCTTCAAGTTTTTCAGTACTCTCCAAAGACAGTAAAAGCTGTGTTTCATTTTAATAACAGTGAATCAACTCTGGGGCTGATTGTCCTTGCTCAGGCAAGGCTTCCTGTGACATATGGCAATCTTGCCTGAGCACAGACAGTGTAGGAGGCTCTGATGGCAATCGTTACTGCAATTAGCAAACCACACTACCATATTCATGTTTTGCTTTAGAGTTCCGATTCTAAACACTGGACCTTTTCTTGAATCCTCTATGTACAGAACTCCCATTAATTAAAATCAAACAGCAAGAAATATATAAAAAATCAATGGTAGAATATGACTCATGTTATTTAATTAATGGGTAATTCCTCACGTCAATATGCTGAGAAAGCTTGAACTTAACCTTTAGGATTAAAAAAAATTCACCATGTGAGAAAATTTGCTTTTTCCTAATCACATTTCTCCTTAACAGATTTTAAAAACACACGTAAAATCTGTTGGCAAAGTGTTTAAGTACATACAATCCTTAAGACTGTAAGTAAGCTCCTATCACTATCCATATCAACTTAGATAATGGCATGAACCAAAAATACCTATAGGCACACACATCAGTGCTGGAATACACAAAACACCCCAGTGCCTTCAAGTGAGCACAACATCAGCCCACCAGCTCTATCTTTCTCCTCTTTCTGTCTTCCCTCAACCTTTCTCTTCAAAATTACCACACAGGTGTCATTTGTTGAGCAATGTTAAGTCTAGAAGCACATGGAGACAAAGTCTGTATTTCATAATAACTCAGCAATATGGATTTTGGCCTTAAGGGTACATTCATTCAAACAAGAGAATAGCAGTAAAAAAGCCCATGAGCAAAATCTTAGAACCTCACAAAAGGAGATGTTCATTCGGAGGTGAACATTTTATTTCAAGTTTAATAAATTTCATTTTCGAAGAATTGCGAACTCACACAAATTTGTCACTAATCATCAAATCGGAGATCTTTCCTTTCCCACTCACAATGCTAGAAGTAGGCACTCCATTCCTCACTATCAGTTAAAGTGGTTTACTTTCAGCTACTGCAGTTTTTCCTCAATTTAGATAGTTACTTCCTCCCTATTCTTCCTGGAAGCTGCAAAAAGCCTTGCATCTACCTTGTCCTAACATACTTAAGGAAAAAAAAAAATCCCTTCTGGATGCTAGGCCTGGAAAAGGTGCCACAGATGACAGATGAGGCCCAAAAGACTCTTTATTTTCATTTTTCATTACATTTTTTCATTTTTCCATGAATCTTGTAGGGAGAGTGGCAGTCCATGTTCTTTTGTAGCTTTTACCACTGCATTTACCAATCCAGAGGCAGGATTCTTTATCCAGGTATGAACAAGGGCCCCCAGTTTTGTCTGCATGTTTTTTTCCATGTCAGATACAGATACAGTCAGATACAGACTGATGCTATGGGAGCAGCCTCTGTTTCTCAGGTACTTTGAGGCAGAACATGACCAGATCAGTCTCTGTTTACATTCCTTGTCTTGAAGCATTGTGCACTAAGGGATAGCTGTAAGGGGATCCATGGAGGATGTATTAAATCTGGACAGATCTGAAGCACTCCAGATGCCCCCACCCCAGTCAGGGGGGCTGTGGCTATGACAAGCCTGTGCCCAGCAAAGGGGCTGTGTGAAAATAGTACCTAGAGATACATTTTTATTGCTGCATGTTGACTCCAGTAAACTGGGCTCTCTTTATGAAGGTTGAATACACCTTGGCTAATATGTGCTAGGTTGTATGTAAATGTTTCCTGTTGTTTGTTGTGTTGTTTTTTTTAAAAAATTCTCCTAATGGACTAGGCTGTCCTAGGAATGTCATTATATGCAGGACTACATGATCATCAACACACTCTCACTGTAAGGCAATCAAATCTGTTTATACTTGGTAATAAGAAGTCTTGCCCAGTACGTTTAGGCCAAGCATTTCTGTGGTTTAGACCACCTTTCTCAAAATTCTTAGCTCCAATATTCCCTTCCTCTCTGAAAGCTGAAGAGCAAGGCCACCCAACCATTCCCTGCTCCTGGCAAGAGGGACGTCAGAATATCTCAGTGCAAAACAATAGTATTTCATAAAAGCAAAAACACTTTTCAGTCACAGTCCTCTCACACAGTGGAAATGAGGACAGGCAGTATCAGAAGACTCATGAGATAAGAGAAGGATGAAAAGCATCAGTAAATCTTCTTCCAGACAAGCCCTGACATTTGTCAAGTATGCAGAGAAATTGTGTACCGCATCTTATGCTTCAGAGTTCCCCTTCTTGGACCAAAAGCTGCAGCTGCAACACAGTAAACACAGGAAGTTTGGATCAGAATGGCCAGGGAGAAGATAAATTCCTGTCATATGACTGCATCTTGCAATGGGAGCACTTTTTTTTTTAGTAATGGCACATTCCAACCTATATGACCAGAGCAGTGCCTATTAGAGCACTGCTGGCAGGAAACTGTTCTCAGGAAGAACGACAGTAAAGATGGGGAGAAATTGTTTTTAAAAAAATTAAGTGCAGAGGAATGAAAAAGCTAAGGAAAGAGCAATTTAGCATTTTATGGCGTGTTAAAACAACAAAGGGTCATAGAGCTAGAGGATTAGGAGGATCAGGAATCCAAATCTGGGATGGGACCTTTTGAACACAAAAAGTGTTGAAAACAGCACATGGAAAACAGAGACCATTAAGAAAAGAAACATAAACATAACTGGAAATTGGTAGAGTTGTAAGGGAAACAGGGGTAAAACGAGAAGCAAGAAAGTAGTAATTCTGAAGATGAAAACTGAGTGAAATTATAGCCTATGTTAACTGCCCAACCTTCCCTTTCTCCCTAATCACTTTTGGATTCATTGCCCTATGTGACACAGCATAATTAGAGGTAATTAGAGCAATACAGATTTCATGAAAATTAGCTGCATGAAGGAAGACCTCTATAGCATCTCTACTACGTGTAGAAAAGGCAGACATAATACTTTCTTCCATTTAGCAGAAGACAGCTGGCCAGTCAGCTTCCATCTACTCCCAGCACTGCCAGACCCTGCCCAGCCATGGTGTGATGAACAGAGAAGATAAAGATGCATGCCTGGGAGGTCAGGCCTCATTGGTTCTCTTGTTCATGAAAACATCGTGATGTTCTGTTTAAATCTGAAGACTTTTAAGTAAATTATGAGTCGAGAGCTTTACTTCCCGTGCAAACAATAATGAGAGCTCGTTTGTTTGCCACTAGAATTCTAATTATTCTAATGATCTGCTTTTTAGTTTACTATTGTAGACTAGAGATTATGAAAGGGAATTTTCTCTTGATTAAGATGAGAATGAGAGAACATAGTCTCAATGATTTATGTGCTTGCAAAGTTTGACAGAGTACAGGTTTTCATGAAAGTTCAGTGTAACAGTTTTAGAATTCAAGATAATAGTGTGAAGTCTCACTTAGAAATTAACTAATCCTTCAATTAATTACAAAACCTGAAAAAAGTAAAATTCCTCTACATTCTTAGCTTTCTTCATATGCAATAAAAAAAATGTATCAGCAGTGTCTGAAAATTACTCATAAACCCAAATCTAACCAATCTCAAAGAAGCAGTCTTACATAAGAACAAGCTGAGCTTTTAAAAAGCTCATGATTAACAGCACAAAAACATGTGCAAAGATAGGAGACACATTTTTTTCTACTCAAAATATAGCATATGCCATTTCTAGTGGCAATGTTTGCATATTATCATAAGTCAAAGCAATTAAGAAATTTTTCAAGATCACTGCAATGCACAGAATTATATTTACATTGGAAGGTGTTTAAGACACCATTCTAACAATAACTTGAATATTTCACTGAAAGATCAGCTGGTACATTTTGCCCACACCCAGAAAATCATAGGTCAAGTAGGATCTGAACTCAAGTTGGGAAATTCTCCAGCATTGTCTTTTCATATTTGATAACAAGTCAATAAAGAAGAGAGACAGCCCTCCAGGGAGGCAAGAAACACAGACTTAACCATAACGTGATATCTCATGCATGGCCATACTGTGTTCTGGATTACTGTAAGTAAAAGGAACAGTATGGAATATGCACTGCAGTTAGATTACTTGCTGAGCAAAACATCTTGGCATTCACACACTTAGGTAGGAGCTGTTCACCATGGCTCAGACGTAAAAGTGGAAATTAAGGACAAAAATATTTGATACATCCATAATGCAAACTCAGACATCAAATAGTTTTGCTGGACAGCTCAGGTTTTAGTCATTTCAATTAGCGAGGCATCACTGATCATAAATTTAGAGCTAGCTATCCAAATTCATAGATATTTTAAAACGAAGGGCTCATCAAAAATCAGTATTCCAACACAGAGGCCCCCTGCTTGTAGCTCTGGCTGGTTGGTGAGCAGTTCAAGAGAAAATGAGGAGTTTACACCAGAGCTACCCCTTAGATCTCAGTTGTTTACAGAAGAGATGATCTTCCCAGGTAACTGCCTGCACTCTCTATTTGAAATACATCTCCACTGGTAGAGCAACAGATTGAGTTTGATGGATATTCTTGTTGCATTCTGAGGTGTGAAGAAAAGGCCTGAACTGTGCATATGCTATAGAAGACAGTTTTCGCTATTACTTCTGGTGGCTCATTGTAGCTGTTACTGCTTTGTTCACAACCTTTGCACTCCATGATGTCTCTTGAAAATACAGCATTTATTTCACTGGTTGCCTTCAATTAAAGTGGCATTTCTGCTCTGAAGTAAAATCTGCAAAATGCCATTTGACTCAGGGGGTATTTTGTGACTCCCAATCGAATGTGTTCATTTCATGTATGTAAATGTGAATGCCAGCTACACAGGCACAACCTGATAGTCAGGCTGGTTCTTTTCTTCATTCCGTCTCTATGATTGTGCCCTTAACTAATTCCTGGTTGCCTCAATGTAATTGCTTGTACACAGATGTGCAGAAGGTGCAAAAAACACATGTAATCCATCTTGCCCCATCTTAGTGGTTTTGTATCTGCACTTAAACAGGAACATAAACTAGTTAAAAAAGAAAAGGTTTGTGTTTGTTCGGGTTTTTTTTTTAAATAAAACAAGCAGTTATTTATGTGGGACCACATACACCGAGATGAAGGCTGTGCTAAAACAGTATTTGCATGACAGGTTTTAAAAAGTGGAATTTCATTTTGGAGTCAGGAATAATCATGTACTTCGTGAGAAGGTTGTCCATGGGTGTGAGACAGGATTTTTTTTTTTTTTTTTTTTTTTTTTTAACTCAACTTTCATAAATAGTTAAAATACAGCCATTCTCCCTTACACTGCAGATAGGAATGACAGCCAGCACCATTTGGTATAAGGAATCTGAAAGCAACTTAAGGCAGAGAGGATGGATAAAAACTGGACACAGTTACATCTGTACTAAAAGCAGATTTCATCTGAAGTCCTCCAGAACATCTCCCTTTTCTTTCTATTTCCAGTTTTTCCCTGAGCAAAGAGCATTTCTGAAGAAAATCTCATCTAACCAGGACTGATACTTATCTTCCCATTAATCAGTTGTGAAGAGATCATGCCACTTGGATGGGATGATAAATACATCTTAAAATGAAAACAATCCAGTAGGAGTTGTAAAGGACAGCTTTTACATTTCTGATGCTTTCCCACACAAGCATAGAGAATCTTCACAGAACTGTATTTAGTATTAGAATTCCTCAAACCTAAACATGTTGACTTTATTTCTCAGAACAAACAGGGTTTTTTTTTAGAGATGGTTTAAGGGTTTGATGATTGTGGGAGAATTAATATAGCAAGTCTATTTTAGCTTCCTATTTGTACCCTCATAAAAGGCATTCTGTAGAAATGAAGAATACTTACTCAATTGAAAAGCTGTTCATGGCACAAATAATTAAAAACAGAAGTATGAGAAATATGGGCAGCATCATACATACAAAAGATACCTAGTACGATGTGATGTTAATTTTTCTCAGACATGCATAATTTAAATATTTAAGAATAAAGTATTCAGTCCTCCAGTCTTTCACAACACAGCTCTTAGGGAAATTGGTGAGGTACATGTTTTTTAAGTCTCAGTCTAGACTTGGTTATTCTGGCATCCGTGTACTCCATGCCAACTGATGCTAAATCTCTTTAGCCTCATAGATCAGTAATTTTTCCCTGTTTCTCACATGTGCATTTTTATGGCTCTCCCACAATTTCCTTTATGGGTGAGCAAGACAAAACTGGCTGCCTAGAATATTGCTTGATGTGTATTGAGATTACAATAATTCAGTTAAGCACAAGTCCATATATCTACCATAGGTTGCTCTTCCGGATGTTCTTGTATTACTTTCCCATACAGCAATTAAAGCAGCTTTAGGATAGCTTGTCATATATTTACCTAGAATGGACTACATTCTAATAGAGGTCACCTACAGCCATGAATTTCATGCCCACTGTATGAAAGAGCAATATCAGTCCATATATGCTGGCTAAAACACTCCTGCTGAGCAGATGGCTGATTCACTGTGAATGCAGACTCTTCATGGCCAGCTTTTAAGCATAGTGACTTGCCACTAATAAGACACTGGTGCTGCTCTAGAAGAACATGATGTTCTTTTGTATTTCAAAACAGCATTTCCACTCTGAAAAATACCAATAAACAGTTTCTGAGACGTTCAAAAAGAGTATCAGCTGATCCAGAGGATTCAGCAATAGCAGTATAGGATAGTCTTTGCTGTTATTCCCATAAGGATTTTAATTATACTGTTTTATCTTTTCAATTAGAGACAGCATTTCCTATTGAACTGCTATTATGGTATTGACAACTCAGGTGTTCAGCTTTATTTTTTTGCACTGAGCAAGCAAATTACTTCATATTTTTATTCTCAGCTAAGGTTTTAAGAAGCTATGAATGGATTGATGCTGTTGTGGATATGTTAACAATCCCTAGCACTTCACTGTTGAATGTAATGCTAACCAAAACCAGCAGCTGCCATTCATTTTCAGAGCTGCTTTAAGAATGAAATACATTCCCAAGGATTGTCTAAAATATCAATTACTGTTATTTTGCCACATTAGAAAGCATTTTAGAGCAGGATTCATCTGCCCAAATATAGATGAAGCCATCTGCACCTGAGCTACTTGTGAGGGCTCCCTTTATAGTCAGTGGAGCGAAACAGATACTTTTAGAGTTCAATTGATCTTCTCTTAAGATTGACAGCTACACTGTAGACATCTAAAGTTGGATGAGATTAATAGTGTCCCCAACATTTGTTAAATTATGCAAGATTCTATATAAATAGAAGACAAAGTCTCTTCCCTAAAGAGCTTTCATCTTCAGTCAATACATTTCCAGAACTGAGCATCTAAATTGCTTGTCTTTGTCAAGTGCCTCCCTTTGATGTTATTCCATAAGGTGTTCTCTGGTTTTCCTGGACAACCACAGCACTCACTTGAGAAAGCAATACATTCAGGACAGGGAGCAGAAGAATTACCAAGAGCAGCTCTGAGAGCTATTTTTCCAGAATAGTGATAGGTAACTTTTTGAAAAGTTTTTATTTATCTTTTTAGAAGTGAGTTGTATTTTGTCAATTTTTACTGACAAGCTGGTAAGGCAAGTACTTCAAAGTAGAATGAAGAACAGTGTTTGCCTTCAAGAGCCCACTCTTCCCACATATGCTGATTCCTCTGGGAAGACAGCAAAGTGAATTAGTGACTTCCTCCTCTTCACTACGCTGTGACATGCATGCACATACACATGCACAGACAGAGATGGGAATTAGAAACATTTTCCAGGCCTTGGACAGAGCACTGAAGAGGTAGGAATCCACGGGCAATACAGACCTGGCAGTAAACTAAAGCTGAACATTATCACCACTCTTTCTTTTTTTACCAAAACTGCAGCTCAAGGGGAGAGCACATTTTGACTTTTCTGAGGTAACTGGATGATTTTAGAAGAGAACAAAAACAGCATCTACACTGACATGGAACACACAAACAAAACATTGGAAAACGAAGTTTTTTGGTGCCTTGCTTTGTTATAACAAAATGAAAGGAAAGCTCTGAGAATTTGTAACAATCAAACTTATACAACCCAGTTTCTAAGAAAAAAAAAAAATATGTATTGCTATAATAGGAGATCAAGGTGCTCGAGTGAAGTGAAAGCTAAATTCTGAACTGCAGCTCTGCACCACTAAAGTGCATACGAATATGAGAGACATTTATCCTAGATTTTTGTTAAATAAATACTAAAATACAGCTATCTATGTCCATATTTCTATGGAGGGCATGAATGACTACAGGAATTGTTATAATTAACACCAACAGGTGAGATGAAGAGCTCATAATGCTTCTGCATAAGGATCAGAGAAAGGGAAACATTTCCAGGTCCAGTAAAAAATAAAAATTGCCTGTCTGATCCTAAATTATCAATCTTATTAGTCCAGAAACATTTCACAACAGTGTGCAACTATTTCAATAAGATTTCTAATACACCACTCCCATTACAGTAGGACATGACTTCCAGAACAACACCAGACACAAACTGGCCTTTTACAAACCACTATATGGTTTCACAAGTCACCATTTTTGCTCTCATATTATTCCCATGTTCAGGTCAATAAACCTAAGCAAAAGTTACGGCAGAAGTTTACAAATTTTTGTGAATTCCAAAAATTAAAATTCTGCATTCCATAAATTACCCTGCTGAGCTGGTGCATTGAAAGCCTATTAACGTTTTGTCTATAACAGTTGTGAAAGACATCTTTTTTTCATTCAAAAAACTTCCTTTCTGATAGACATATGAATCAGACTGGCAATTTCCCAATGAGTTATGTACAGCAGACTGAAGTCTAACTTATGAGAGAAATAAACAAACAAATCACTTGCTGAAGAGGAGGAACTTTGTCCAGAAGCACATCAGGTTTGTCAAGTCAATGCAGGACAGACCTAATTTGCTGAGCTGGACTCTAGGAGAAGTTGAAAGCTGACTATTTTACTGAATATGAGATATCATAACTAAAATAAACAACTCAATAATTGTAGTATCTACAGTAACAACAGCAGGGTAACATGTGTATTTATACTTGTCAGTAAACAAGCTAAACCAAAGCCCCAGAATTTTTAAAGAATTTTGCCTATCTCTCTTATTCTGTCACTGGATAACTAGTCTAAAGAGAACATTCTCGTTCAATGCCTATAATCTCTTCGATGCATATTTAACTATTCAAATTTAGCTAACATACTATTTTTACTAAAATATAAAGCAAAACAAGATCTCAGTCACAGCCACAAAATCTTTTTTAATGTATTCCTTGTGCTACTTCTGAATATTAATAAAAATTAATAATTAATTTTGCCTTTGGCATTGCAAGATATACTAGTTTTAATTAGTGTACTGTACTCCTATACAATTAAAAAATAATTGATGTCCACACTTATTGGCGGTCTCTGTGATCTCTTTTCCTGTTGTTGTCAACAAATGCCTCAAAAAACAAGTTCAAGAATGTTTTGCTGTCCACTTGATTTACACACCAAAAGTAACAGACAAATCTTTTATGATGAAACAGAACAGTTTTCTGTTTAAATTATACACAAGTATATTAACTAGAAAGAGAAAATTAAAAGCTGATGGCTCAAAGAAATAAAGGAAAGACTATCAAAATGTTTTGTCTATCAACAAATTTGCCTGGAATATATCAGCAGATAACAGTATTTTAACTTAAATGCAGTGGCCATCTTGTATTTGTTACGTCAATCCTATCAAGCATTTAATACTGATGTCCCTCTTGATCAGTTTCAGTTATTTAAATTCAGCATATCATGTTGCTGTTCTCCTACATCAAATTAATTGTACCATGAATTATTTCATTATATAACACTAAGGTCTCTCTTTCTCTCAATAACAAGTCAAAGAATTAAAATAGAAATTCTCACAGGGAAAAAAACTAACTTCCCTTCAACGTATTTGCATCAGGATCTTGAATAAATATAAGTGGCTTTTTTATTACAGACACTGAAACAAAGGCATGGAATCCCAGATGTAAATTCTCCAGCACAGTTATGAAACAGACCAAAAAACTCTTAATGCAAAGAAAACCCCAAACTGACTATTCTTCATCTAAGCCACAAGTCCATGCTTGTAATTTGAATCTGGGTCAGAAAGTGCATCCAAAAGAGTCACTTTGGGGCATGACAAAAAGCTAACTAAAAATTGCTGAGCTTATTTTTTCAATATCACAGCAGAGTTAGACACAGGACAAGGGCCAGATAAACAAAAAAGCAGAAGAGCAAAAAGTATTTAGACAACGCAAGAGTATTTCTTTTCTTCATCTAATCCACATGCTTGTAGAGTAGTGAACATGAAAAATCAGCAAATCAGATATTTATTTAATTAATGCTTTTATAATGATTAATGATCTCAGTAGTCATTTTAACTAAAAATGGATAGTAATTCAAGTAACACATTCAAACAAATATCACTGAAGAACTGAGAGCATTACAAAGCACATTCTTATTTCTGAGGATTTTTCAAAGTTATTTCTTAACAACTTTCCTGGCAAGGCACACAGAAGTCAATGGCCTCAATGAGAGAAATTCAAGTGTTCCTTTGTGTGATGGGAAGAGCATCAAACCAGTGAAGTCCCCCTGAGGTGTGAGCTCTGGGAGGGAGCCTCAGCTCCCACTGCTGCCATGCTCACAACACGGACAGCCTGGAGAAACAGGGGCTGGAAATGGATAATCTTTAAGGTCTTTTCCAACTCCAGCCTTCCTATGACACTAGGAGGCTCAAACCACTGGGCTTGGTGCTCCTCCTGAAGGTGTGAATGCTTCCATTGCCCACAAACAACTCCAGGAGCTGCTTATTTTGGAGCAAAACTCTGCAACTGATTTAGAAATAAATCTTATTTCTGAAATAAACAAACAAGAAAACAACACAAACCAACAGAACAGAGAAAGACAGTCATCCTACCTCAGGGAAAGACCAACAAGCATGATGTCCCTCAGCGCTGCTGTGAGAACAAACATGCTGCCAAGCAGCTGTGGTTTGCTGTGGGAAATGTGGGACACCTGGAAACCTACTGGACCAGGCAGCACCAGAAGCTTCCTGCCCCTCTGCCCCTGGATCCGCAGCCCCACACTGCCCAGGGATGGCCACCACTGCTTGGGGATGGCCACCACTACCCAGGGATGGCCACCACTGCCCAGGGATGGCCACCACTGCCCAGGGATGGCCACCACTGCTCAGGGCTGGCCACCACTGGCTCCATGGGCCCTCCTGGCCTGTTGCACACCTGAGGGGGAGGTCTAGCTCCCCAAAGCTCCCCAACACGCCTCTTTACAAAACACCAATGCTGCAGGAGCTTTTTGCCTTTTACACACATTCAAGCTCCTGCCTGATTGGGTTTTTTCCCCCCTTTAATGTAGAAATCCTGGTAACAAATCCCCGAAGTCACCACAGCGGCCTCCTGTCTCTCACAGCTCCATTGCCCCCTCATGACGCCTGGCGATTCACACAGGCCCTTTGCACAGCACAGAGAGCTTGGGCCCTTCACTAACCCGCCTCACCAGCCTTTAGCTGAAGGCTTGTGGTGCCTGACATGGCAGAATGAAACTACATAAAAGTGCCACACGTTTTTATAAAAGCAGCCAGGAGACCTCAAAAACCCCCTGGCCATAGGGACATCAGCATGCCATGGGCTGGCTACCAGCAGTGCTGCAAGCATCCTGATCACTGCTGCAAACTTTTCATTACGTGGATTTGTGCTAAAAGACAGTAAGTGGGGGGTGTTGCTTCCAAAATTCCACCTTCTAGTCAAATGCCTGGGGTCTCAACCTAATAGCTTAGTAATTCTGGCACTATTTCTGACCTGAGTTATAGCCACAGGTACTGCAAAGCAGGTTTATCAGGTAGCAATTAAATAGCAGGAGTGGAAGTGAGATCTTTTTATCAAGTTTGCTTGCACTTCCAAAATTCATCAGAAATTTCAACTTGCTAAAAAGATTAAAGAAACACAGACAAGAGTCACTAATTCACATCTGACCAGATAAAGTCAATGAAGTGCTAAACTGTAGACACTTAAATTCCACTTAATAGTAACGCTTAAATTCCGTACAAATGTTCATATTTTATGCATACTTTTTCAAAATTTTCCAACAATTTTCTGATTTTGTAAGTTCTCTTTATATCATAGAGTCACAATTGCAATTTCAATTCTGAACAGTGAGCCCATAAGCACTAACAATAAACTTGCCTTTTAACTTTCCTCATTAGCCTCAGTTCAGGGCAGACAAAGTAATAAATGTAATCCAAAGACAACTACCGTAGAAGGTCTCAGTATCCTAGCCAGGGCTCCAGAGGTCTACTCCTAGAAGTTTTGATTATAAAACTCTTCTCTCCCTCTCATCATATATTTCTTCCTAACCCTCCCATAGAGGCAGTCTTGAACTGGATGCTTTCCCCTTTTTATTTATGTGAATTCTCATGACATGTCATGCACCACATTCACAGCAATCACTGGCAGATAGTTAAAGCTTCTAACTGGCTACAGGGAAAACCATTTTCCACCAACTGTTCTCCTACATGCCAGGATAAAATATATCTTGTGGACTAAATCTCTTCCCACTTATATCCTGCCAAAAAGTATGGGTTTTGTTTTTTAAACGAGGCTTGAATGAAATTCCATTAGCTATTCCTGAGCCATGGCAGAATAACTATTCCAGCATTAAAAAAAGAAAAAATCTAACTACAGATAATTGAACTTGTCTCAAATATGAGTTGTTTTCTGGAAACATGACATGGGAATAGACTTCAGTATAATGGCAAAGTTATTTGTTTTGTACAGTCTTCATTAAATCAAAACCAGTTAAAGACCACTTGAAACCATTAGGTTTGTCAGTGTCTTAGAAAAATATTTTAGATCAGCTGGGATGCTTTAACCATAGAAGTCTTCTTCATGGATGGATGACTACACCCATTAGCTTGCATGGCTTACAGTCCATCAGAACTCAGAAGTTATTCCAGAATTGATGTCATAACTTTTTAATTTGTGATATGCCTTTTCAGTATAATATATGAAACAAAAATATCTAAAAATAAAATCAAAAGCAACATTGTTTTATCTGCATTATATTTTTGGGATGTTTTTCATTGTTCTTTTTGGTTTTGAATGCTGTATCAATGCAAGCACTGAGGAGTGAGAGATTTTATATTTAATTTGCTGTAGATAATGAATGTAACTAAACTATATGTTTTGACCAAGGCATGGTAAGAATTACAGCCTATTTCCTCTAAGCACTGAACACACAAAAATTTTGCCTTTTAATTGCTATTGAATTAGGTTTAAGCTTTGAACAACTGAGAAAAATGAGGAATTTTAACCTGGCCATAGTAAATCCAAACTTTGTTGATGTTTGTTCTTGATGAATCTGAAGGTATATTCAGCATTCCAGTCTTCATGAACCCTGGAAGATCACAGCTCAGGGTTTCCTATATGGCTCACCTTAATTCTTCACGTATTTTTGATGCAGATACAATACTGGGAGGATGCAAAGACAGCGTGTAGCAGCCTCAGCCTCCATACTTAACCACTGCAGATGACTCTGGGAAGAACAAAAAACACATGGATAACCATCCTACTACCCAAATTCTGCTCTGATCCCCCCTTCTCATAGCTTGGAAAGAAAACTGGATTTTCTCCAAGGCTAGACAGGTGGCAGGGAAATATTTTTTGGTTAATTACCTCAGAATGCTGGGAAAGGTGTGCTGCTACCTCATGTCTGCATTGCGCTGCCTCACACTGGTAATTAAGCTGATCAGTACTGGTACATCTACCCACCAATCAAAGCTGGATATAAGGGATATTTTGAGGAGACAAAGCATAAAACAGCATTGAATTAAGAGTTTGGGTAATCAAGATGGCACATGTTCTACTTGAAAAATAAGGCCAATCCTTCCAAAAGAGGGACAGCTGGCATGCTGAAAGTCAATCTTAACCACAAGAAATGTATTTCTTGCTTTAAGAGTCACAGTTGGGGCCTCTGTGCAGGCTTGTAGCTAATGAGTTGATAATGTCTCCTTCAGGAGAAGGGAAAAAGGCCACTACTCAAATTTCTCCTTGATTCCTCTTCATTTGGGATCCTGGCAAATCAAGGTTAGTTCTAATATTTTTATAATGGCCAGTCTTGCCAATAGTGGACTCAGTGACAAGCACACTCACCCAGCCTTAAATTAAACACAGCTTTATAAATGAAAAATGGGAGACTACACATAAGTGGTTTAACTGAAATTAGGAAAACCATGTGCTTTTACACAGCATGAATGTTTTCAGAATTGCAAATATCTCACTGTTTCAGAACACTGGAGTCACCCCTCACATTGTAACACTCTCGAACACATACAAATTTAACCACCATTATTTTTAATGCACTCTTTTCTGTAGGGAATACCATAGCAAAGTTGATTTTGTATCATTAACAACAGAAAGATTTTCTGCTATCAGTGCTGCCAAAAAATTGCAGCCTCATGGATTTCTGTAAAGATAAGTATGAGAGATGTTCTCTGTATTTCTTCAAGTGCTACCCTGCCGAATCCACACAAATGTGAAAACAAGCACAAAGGTGCAAAGTTAGTGACTTCCTTAATATTTTCCAGAAGCTGAATAATTTGGCCTAGGCAGATATATGTGTGTGGCACCTAATGCTTACTTTACCTGCAATTTGCTGCAAGTATCTGTGGAAGTGTGTGTGCACATGAGAGGAGCCAATTTAGTTTCCAGACTTTACAGAGGACCAAGTTACATATTTTCAGTCACTTTTTTCTCTAGTCTCCATACATAAAATTACCTAATTCTTTGATACAATTAGGCAGACAATTAAACATGCATGCTTTTATAAAACTGTCCTTTAACATCACCTAACCTATGACTATGCCTTGACTCACACATAACTTACTATGCAGATTTTTCTACAGATTTCCAATGGGCATAAAATGCAAAATGCAGCAGAACTTAAGACTAATAAACAGTATCAATTGAAGTATCCATGGGAATTTCCAAAACATAAATCAAATTAACAAATTGCACAATTTGTAAACCATTACTCCCAACAAAGTTTACTCTCTAAAAAAATAATTGCTTACACTGCTTTTTACAGACACATTCCTGCCAAGTCTGAGTTAGGAACCAGTCTCAATCCTAAAAAAACAAGTAACTTCAGCATTTTTTGAATTTAACTCTTAATACAAAAATGGTAAAAAAGTAATATAAGTTTTAAAATGGCAGGTTTAGATCTAAGTCCAATTCTGACATGCAAAGGTGATACAACTTGAAATGCTGCTAGGCCGATTTTCTAATAAAAATGAACAATACAATCAAATAAATTATATGAGGTCATTAAAACTATTAAAGTCATTCATCAAACAGAAAACAGATCTTTTGATTTGCAGGGAAATGCAAAGACTCCAAACATCCCTCTGCAAACTCTTTCATCATTTCAGTAATTTTCAACATGAGTCCGTCCTTGTCTGATTCTGCTGTATGCTGCCTCCTGCTCCTCCCCCACTTCTCCTCTAATAGTGTTCAGAGAGAACTTCAAGATGTGGGCTAATGGAGCTGGCATGGGCTGGAGTTTAATATTGCATGTGCTTAACTTTTTGTGCAACTGACCAACATGACATGTCTAACTGTATAAATGGAAGTTTTATGGTGATAAGATCAGTAGTTACTGAGATATTTATGTGACATGCTGACAGATATAAAACTACAAAGCTTGCTTTTATGCCTTACATCCTCTAGAAAAAAAATAAATACTAAGATGATGGGTCACTTTGAAGAGAATTTATTATCTAAATTACCTAATACCTGGCTAAGTTCTAATATGCAAGATGAGGTCTCAAAAATGCTATTAAAACTACAGACTTTAATTTCAGAGGATCTTAGTATTCTCTGCCAAATGGGGCAGAGTACAGCCAGTTTGCTTGTCTCACTCTCTCTCTAGATCACAGTGCTGTCATGCAACCAAAAAGGAGAACGATGACAAAAACCAGAAAAAGGCACAAGATAATCTCTCTCCAGTTTTTACACTCCATAGGTTTAGGTCTCTCAGGGAGATTCCCATTGCTGCTAAGGTGGAGGAGGAAGACTATCTGAGAAGAGAGAAGATCAAGATTAAAGAAAATATATTATTTGTGTCTGTGTAAATATATGAATCTGTATACACACACATATATAAGTATAATCCCTGGATGAAGTGGAGTCTCTTTTACATTTTGATCTGGGGAAAACCAACCTCAGAAATTCTTACAGAACAAGAAGACAATGTTTCCTGCTGCTAGAAAGCAGCTCCCCCCAGCTGTGCCCACAGCTGAAGTTAAAAGCCTGCTCTACTTCCTTCTTTATTTGATGTGAATGGTACTTCACACACTGAGAAGGCAGCAGCCACAGCAGTAGGTAGAAGATGGGGGAATAACCTGGTGGCAGCAAAGAAGGGAGAAAAATAAAAATATTTTTAAACAGGCTTAGACACTTGTAGGGAAACACAAGGCCAGAAGGAAGGCAAAACTTTGCTTCAGCAGACATGAGTATCTGGCAGTATGCAAAGATTACTGACCCTGAGAACAAGATAACTCGGAGGACAAAAGAATCAGCAGACTGGGGGAAATGCAAAACATTTGGCTGTGCTGTTACTTTCCCGTGAGCTCAGATGCTTGCACGATGGAGAGGATGTTAAATGCCCTTCATGCCCACCTGAGATGTCCCCACCCCAATATGTATTGAGCACACTTCCCAGAGAGACAATGACAGAAAACCAAATACCACTTTATTGCCTCCAGGATCCCCTGTAATCACTCCCTATAACTATCACACCCCTGTGACACTCACTCCTGCTGTGCCTCCCACATCCAGCTATGAGCAGGAAGATACACACACTCCCCATACATCTGCCACAAGCATCCATGCTTTGTCTATCTCCAGATGACATAGAGAGAACAGTTAATCTCATGTACAGAAGATGGGTTTTGTTTAGTTAAACCAGAACTTTTGTTTTCTAATTTCCCACTAATCTCTCTGTTTTCTCTGTAAGCCATTCTGCCTCAGCCTTCTTGATAGCAGCTATTTTAAATCTTTGGCCTGCTTCTGGTCTTGCCTGAAACATCTGGTGGGAAGGAAGAAAAGCAGTATTGGGATCCAAAGGGGAGTTTGGAATAGAGACATGGAAGGGCATTGATTGCTCCTGTGCCCATAACAAGGGAACAGGACCACCATATCTGTGTGTAAACCAGCAAGACATGTGAAGGTTCAGGACATGCTGGGACAGGGACCCTTAGCTCAGACTTCACCATTTAGAGTTACTATGTTGGAAAGAAAGTGCTGGATCTTTTTGGGGGGGAATACACTTAAAAATCTTGCTACACATGTGGTATATATGGCAGGTTTTTTTCATTTGTTTCTTTTTCTGCAACATTTAGGGGGTCAGACTGAATTATCCCCTCAGCTCTAAAGCACCTATGCTTGCTATCGAAAGAACAAAATGGGAATTCTTGTTAGAATATTTAGACTTGGTTTAAAATTTAACAGTGTCAAATGGCAAATCTCCCTATTAATCACCCATCTCAAAACTGTTCTTCAGATAAATCAGTGGCATTGTAAAAGCACTATAGTAATTTTTCTGGCACCCTTATTTCAAGTTTATTTTGGATAGTGTTAGAGGGACTTTGTTGGTTGTGCCAGCTGACCACGATGATTAATATATAATTAAGATTCTTGACCATTCCTCTTGTGTCAGCAGGAACACCTCAATTCCTTTGTCTTCAGCCAATGCACACACCCAGGGCTGATTGCTCAGATATTGTTGGTGGCTCACATATGAACTATCACTTAGTGATTAGATAGAGCTGACAGAAATCAAATTCTAATAATTGCAAGATAACCTCATATTTTAATACAAGCAAAAGTACTAAAAATATTGTTGGTAGTCTTTGGGTTGTCATATCCCCAGTCAAACCCCAAAAGCTGGTGGCGGCCGCTAAGAACAAGACTTATCATATTAATTACAATCTAATCTCAGAACAGAGATGAAGTAATAGAAAAACAGTGCTGATGTCATTGGAGAAATGTTGGTGAGGAGAGCAGAATCCAAGTATTAGCACCATCACCAAATACACCTCAGTTTCAACTGATTCACTGAATAGAAAAACAGCAAAACAAGCACACAAAAAATCCCCAACCAAACAGAAGCTATCTGGCCTTTTCCCCTCCTATCCAACATCTTTCCTGCTCATTGCACAGCACAATCTTCCTTCTTTAAAACAGTTTTGCAGCTTTGCCAGACAACAGGATATGTAAATGTGATTTTGTTTAGGGGACATTAAGGATGCATGTGACAAAAGACTAGGAGCATATCAGCCATGAATTAAAATCCGTTACTGTATTTTAGTTTATTGATCTACTGTAAGCTTCTCAGCATTGTCTAATTTAAATAAAACTTCAATTTGTAACAATACTATAAATAGAAAGCAATATTGATCAGAGTGCCACCAGCCTGCTGAACTTTTGTTATCACTGAAGCCTGACCAGTTAATGTTGAATGTTACAATTTATTACACTGCAAAGTACAATACAACACAATAGCATTTAGATTTATAAACAAAGATATGCTGAACTACTGAAAGCAAGTTCAGTCAGCTCAGAACAAGAGGAGTGTTCTGATTTACTGGTGCACTACAGTACTATTTCCCTACCTGAGGCAATATTTCATTACCTCTCTGATATGAACACCTGTTAACTCTTCTGAAGATTGAATAATTTGATTTCTTTTGCACTCTTTTAAACCCCAGAAAAACATCGGATGTCCATCAGCAAAGATTCATTACTGCTGTGGTAGTTTTTTTGAGTTTTTGAGGAACATTACCAGTTAAGATGGGCAAACAATGTCCTAGAAGACAGAACCTTCATAACAAATAGTAGCAGATACCAGACTCCTAACTTTACTTATCTTCCTCTCTTCCCTTTCACACGAGTAAAAGCTGAAGTAAATGGATGTAAAACAGCACACTTACAGGCAAATTCCGTGTGAGAGGCTATTGTTAGGCAGCGAGCAATAAAGCATTCTCTAGACAAACTGTATTTCATTGCAGATCTTCCACTTCTACATTGTTCCAGGGAAATGACTGAATTTCTCTTTCAGTGTCCCTGCATCATCAGCCAGGAAAGCACTGGTGCTGCCTATCAGAAGGCATGTGCTCACTTTTCATTCTAGGTGCAGAAGAGAAAGCTCCTTGTGCTCTCCTCTTCTTCAAGAGTAAGGCCACTGGGCTAGCCTGCAAGACAGAAAAACATCAAAGAACACACTTCTCTTGGTTTTGCTTCAGAAAGGAGGAAAATCAACTTTCCCAGCCAGGGTTTCTCTATCCCAGAGCTGTAAGTGTGATTTAAAAAGACCCCAAAATCCAGTGAAAAACATTTATTAGATGTGCCTGGATGCAACATTGTGCCTCATCCACTTTGTCCTTCCAGGCAGATCTCTTCCTTTGCTTCCTCCTGACCAGCAACTTCTAACAATTTCCTGCAACTCCTTCTCCCCATTCTCTGTCACAGCTCTGCAGAGAAGAAGGTCTTTCCCTGCCATCATATCAGTGTCTTCTCAGGAGGTGGAAGGCTTTTTTAACTTTTTTTTTTTTTACTCTGCACTCACACAGCAGCACAAGGGACTGGCTGCAACCCAGACAATACAACCCGAGAAAAATAACCTGTGCTGCAGAACAACACACAGACACCAACCTGACAGAGTCCATCCAGGACAGGCCCAGCATTCTCCAGACAGAATTAAGGCAGGCTGTGCTGGGGAAGCAGCTGCAAGGGAAGAAGCACTATCCCTGAACTGCCCTGGTCCTGCTCCTAACACTGGGGACAGGGGACAAGTGTCCCAACACCCACTGAGGCCACAGCTGCTGGCAGGGTCTGCAAGAGCTTCAGCTACAAAGCCATGCAGAGAAATGGTGTACATAGCACTGAGAGCAGCGCTCTTATTTGAATTAGAAAACAATAATGTAAATAAAGTACTATTAGCATGCACATTTCCTGGGAGAATTTTCTCTCTAGAGCTTGATGTCTATTAGCCTTCAGCCAAAATAAAGGTCACCAGACAGAAGATTCTTTCTTTTTTTCCTTTAACAAAGAATGTAATCCAGTCTGACGCCTTCAGACTGGGGAATTAATTTTTTAATTGGGAGCTGTAACTAAAACACTGTTATCATAGAAACAATGTTAGGGCTTTCATTTTACTTATTGAAACCAAGACCAGGCATTTCTAAGCGCTTTCAGGTGAAGGGGACATGATTTAACCAGGGGTCTGTGGACAGAGTATGCAATTATCAGATTAGCCTTTTAGGCTTTCATTCAGAATGCAGCCTGTCTCTGGGTATTTTTGATATTGTCAGGTTAGGTGGAACGCAATCTTAGTATGTTTGCTATTTACAGGTGCATGTCCTGCTAATGGGCCCTGACCCACAGCAATGTGCTGACACTCCCACCATGCAGGCACTCCTGCAAACATGGGGCATCCCTCCTCAGTAAAGCAGCACAGCAATGAAACTCAAACCTCAACTCAGTCAAATACTTTAGGCTTTATTTTTGGTTAGCACAGATGCGAGGTACCAAACTTAGAGAGAGCAGGCAGTCTGCAAATTAGTAAGATTACTTATTCACGAATTTTAGGGGAATTTGGCAAAAATAACTGACATTTGGTCCATTCCGACTTAAAATGTCACTTGATGTGATAATATTTGGCAGTTCTTTAAACCTTTCTAGAAAAGACAAATTCTAACTTCAAATCACACCTTAAATTAAATTTCAAATCCCTGGCTATAATTATGAATTTTTAATTTTATACTGATGAAGCCTCCAATCTGCACAATTCCTAATTCTGTAATTCACCCAAACCAGACATTCAAATAATAACATTTTATATCCTTGCAAATGCCCAAGACAGTACGAAGCATGGTTCCTTGCATAAACTGTTACAAACATATCAGGAATATGTTCAAATAAAATTCATAAATAATATTAACTACATAAAATACAGAATGTCTCAATCTGTTGCAGGAAACTTTGAAAGCAGAAGAGGTTACATTCAATGAATGTTTTGTTCATTAAAAAGTATTCACACCAGCCTGATCAAAAGTTTGGCTTTTGCATCCCCCTTTTCCTTTTCCAGCTGTCAGGTTCTGGTCTGAACACCACATTTGTTGACTTCTTCTGCCAAAGTCTTGTTTAGTTTATGGATTCACAACTGGACAGAAGGAAAAAGGGAGGCCTGAGACAGGCCGAAAGATAGACAAGAGCAGAGTTGAATAAAGCCAGATCAGGTGAAAAGGAAATGAGATCTGGAAAAAATCAAAAGGCAGGAGGCCTAGGGAAGGACAAGAGCACATATGGGAGAGGATTTGCAGATTGAAGGATATAATAATGGGGAACGGCAGCTAAGAGACAAGGAAACCAGCAAACAGATGGAAAGAAAAAGGACAAGGAAAGAGAAATAAAGTTCAAAAGTGCCAGAAATAGAGCAGGAGCTATTTAACAGTGAATCAGGCAGAGAGAAAGAAAGAAAGACACAGAATGGAAAAGATTTGACTATTAAAAAAGCCTCTATATTAAAATCTTTATCACACAGAGTTCCATAGCAGGAAGATATATTTCTATTTTTTTCCAAGAAAGTCCAATATTTGGAACAGTTTTAAAGCAAAGGTAGAACTAGTTTTAAAAGGAGTGTATAACTGAACTTTTAGTGCTAACAGTAACCATATCTATTTTAAACAGTCCTGCAAGTACTATCTGGATCCTTCAGAGTTGTCCTCTCCGTTTCTCTGTATATAAACAGAAAGAATTCCATAAGGCAAATAAACACCTCTTGCCATCTGCTGAGATGCAAGCACTAAGAGTCTTTACGAGTTCATTTTAATGAAAAACTTTTCAGAGATGCCTGGTATGTAACATGATCCATCAATGTTTCAGTTTCACAGCCCTTATTAAGATAGTCACATACAAAATGTGGCAGATTCTCTGCTTTCCGAGAATGATATATAAATTACAGAACACTTTTAAAATGCATATTAATTTCTATAAACCTTACTTAAAATCCCTTGGCAATTAATATGGACCAATGTATATGCATATTAATAAAAACCCTCACATATTTCAAGAACTTGCAGATTGCAATAGCTATTTTAGGGGCTTTTTTACATAAATATGGTACATTCTAAGATATTTTAAAAACACGTAGATTAAACCGTATGGGTTATTCCATTTTGTTTGCTCTTATTACTACCAAGGAGATACATATTTAGGTGGAAAAAGCAACCTGTGGAAAATATTACCAGCTGTTTACATAGAAAGACAACTTTAATCTCAAATTTCTTGCCATTGACTCAATAGAGACTAGATAATCTCTGAAAACAAATGCAGATTAATAATAATTGCATTGACAGTTCAGTTTCTTTCCTGAATATAAAGGTACAGCATGAGCCTTTATCCTGGAAGCAAGAATAAAAGAACATTTGCACATGCCAGCCCTTAGCTCATAAAAATTAACAAAGGCCCTTACACCCAGGAATGTCAAAACAGCACAGAAAGTCCAAAGATTTGTCTCAGTGAAATCACTTTACCTGATCTGAAGGGATCTGAAAGTCCTTTTCCATATCCCAAGATATGGAAAGCATATCCCAAGATATGCTCATGCACAACTGTAGTACCTCTGCATCCACCGAAGATAAAATGGGATAATCCTTCCTTCACCTTTCCTGAAAAGGAATAATTTCTTATTTTCATTTGAGAAGGAAAATGCCCTCTAGAAGTATAAATTACTCTGTGAGGGGGCTTACATGGATACAGCTGTACCACACACACTCCTTACAATTATTCCATCATTAACCATGTCACTGTTACCAAATTTCTGAGTAGTTTGGGCATGAGGCACCTAGAAGTGGACAGAAAAGCACCTCTTTTACATATAAAAAGCCAAGAAATAATGAAATGGTTAAATATTTAAGCTGTGTTATACCTGCTTGATAAATCACATTATTCTCTTAAATAAAAATGGCCATTGGGTATGTGCCAAACAAGTCATCTCCTAACTTTGTTTGGGTTCTTTGCTGGTTTCTTGGGCTCTGGCATTGGGGTATATTTTTATGTATATTTTGCTTAAAATAAAGCTCCAGGTCAGCCTTGGTGTAATTTTTTTACCTAGTCTAGTTATGAACCCCTGAAAAAAGGTGTTTTTAATGGAAAGGCTGACAACCCCTTAAGTGAAGTGCTGTGAATGATGGCACCTTGATCAGAGTTGGAGAAAACGTTCAATGTGATATAAGCTACTGAACTAAGTTGTAAAATGACAAGGACTGAGTGAACAGTTTTTAATACAGATAATATTGTTCATGTAGTCTATAAATATAGAATTAAATGTTGACCTCTATCTCCCATGTCAAAAGTCAAAGTCAGTGTCAGCACATATTGTTTTTATTTGTTTCAAGAGAAAAATAGATCAACAACATTAACCTCGCAATGAACAGAGAATTGAATGAATTAAAAAGCAGTACCCCATAAATCCCCTTCCTTTTATTGGCACAGTGATAAAAATGCCTAGGGCTTAGAGGAAAAGGGTAGTCTCAGACACTCGTCTGAGCTGCTCTATGTACACAGAGCTGTACATCACATGCTAAAACAGAGGAACACAGATATTAAGATTCGTACAGTCTCGTATAATACACAATATCCATCAAATTGCATCATAGCATCCTGCAAAACAGGGCATGTCAGATATCCCTAAGACAAGTAGATTATCGCTAGACTACTTTAAAGCAACTTTAGCCTTCTACCTACCTTTGAAAAACACATTTCCCAAAGTTTATTAAATACATGAAAAGAAGACTTTATTCCACACCATCCATACTAGAAGTTTACCAATATTTTAAGACATCACCTGGAAGAAACTCCATTGTGCTTAGAGATTTACCAGCTTCTCTGCTTGGGTATCTCTTTAAATTATTGACTCATTGGGATAGGACTGAGGGATATGACATTTTTCTCCTGTTTAAAAAGTCATTTTTTTCAAAACACCTCATAATAATAAAGGCCCCTATTTCACAATGCCATAGTAAATTTGACAGTTAACTAAAATGAGCAGTTTCAATTGCAAATTCAGTTTAATTGCAATTTTTAGTGCTGCATAATTAAACCAAAAATGTTCTAAAAAGATTCACACAAAACTAGGACAGAAACAAAAGCATTTTCACAACACTGGTGTAGGGTTTTCTAATCAATTTCTAGAAAAACTGACAAAAAGTAACATTTAAAAACAAATCAGTTTAGCAAAGGAAAAGGAATGGTATCATCTGAAAAATTCCGCTGTTAGTTTTTGTTTACATTTTCTTATCCTCCTGCAGCTTGTAGGATATACACAAATTCTTTTGGTTTACTGCTCCAATGATTATCTGCTGGCAATGTTGCATCATGTGAAAAACATTTTACAGCATTTGCACTGTGTACTAAACACACAAAAGCAACTAATTACAATGTTTGTCAAATCTGGAGTGTGTTCTGTGGACACTTACTGGAACCAAATGCAATATTTTTCTTCCTGAAATGGGCTGGCTGACTTTGAGTTTCACCAGCAAAGTGTAGGCTTGGAGTGAAATCTTGACTCATACACACTGCTGAAGGCTGGTATGCTGAAGCTAATCTATATCTTGGTGAGTAAAGCCTTCTCAGGCTTGAACATTCATAGGGCTTGAAAGAATTTTACAGCTGGCTGTAAAGAGCAACTTTTCTGCTCCACATGTATTCATGCAGCTTCTGGGCAGAACCAGTCATGGTGCTTTTCATAGCTGGATGATCAGAAGACTTCTCTATAACTTCTAGTAAAGAAGGAGAGACATGTATTTTATTATACTAAAGGATTATTGGTGTGTAGGGCAATACTGAATAGCTGTATAAAGCAAATCACTTAAGGCCTTGCTAAACCTGTAAACTCAGTCATAGCTTCACACAGAGAAATAATGCCCAAACAGGAAGGGCACTTTCTGAGACACATGGCTGTTAATACTAACTTCAACCTTGGTTTTAAAAAGATCTGCTTGTGATTTGAAGAATACTGCCTATTACATGAAAAAGGATGATGAGTTTGTTTCAAGGGACTAGAAAAGGAAATATAACAATTTGTCCCTCTTTTTATGATTTGAGTCCTTACCCCATTAAGCCAATTTGCATATTGAGAATGTTATAATATTGTAAGTTTATGTTCAGCTGCTACAAAATTCAAGTAACAGAAGCATCAGCTCTCCAGCAAGAATAATATGTGAGTTTATGGTTAGTGATGGTTCTCCACTGAGGAACAATAAGGTTTTGCATTCTGACCCGTGCCAAGGGGCCCAGCAGCAGTCTGACAGCATGGACAGAGGCCAGTCTGCACCAGAGACCACCAGGATGGACAGCAGAGATGAATGGTTGCAGAAAAAGAATGGAAAATAATCACAGAGCTACAGGAGCTGGATCTTCAGAAATATCCCTGGAGACAGCACTGACTGGAGTTCTCAGGCAGCAGCTTGGCAGCACAAGAAACATGAATGATGCTGCAGCCTCCTCTCATTCCAGAAGAGCCATCCTTTAACTTGAGACTCTCTCAGGGCAGTGAGAGAGTATTCTGAAGTTTGTTGTTCTCCAGTGTCAAACAAAAATAAGTTCACTGGTTAAAAATATCCGGTTTTCCATATATTTATAACAACAATGATCATATTTGTTAAACAGGCAACCATATTGCTTAACATAATTCCAACACTAAAAAGACACAAAACACAGACAACTTAAAACATTAACAGATTCAAACATATGAACAGGAAATACAAAAATTGATTGACAGTGACTGTTGATAACTAACTGATAAAAACTAAGTTTATTTGTAAATAACAGTATCCCACCTCCTAATTATTTATATTTTAGGAAATTCAGCAGTCAAGCCTGTTATACGAATTTCCTGTTTGTCATTTTCTCCCACAATTTGAAAGCTTTCTTATGCCTGTTGGGAAAATTCTTCAACATCTTCAACATCACCCAAGAAGTTTGGCATCAAATCTAGCATGATGGATTGCACAGATATATTAACTGAGATAAATGAATCAGCTCTAGTCCTGGTGCAGATATTGTTATAAATTACAAATATCCTATCTATAGGTTAGAAGTGTCTATGGTAATCAGCATTTCTTATTCAGTTTTGAAATATGTAGACAGCTATTCAAAAGCACAGCATTAAAAAACACAGGCTTTTTTTCTAACAAGCCTTTGGTGTTAAATAACAATACTCTAGATTTATAGAAATAATGAAGATGTGAGCATCTTATACAATGATCTCCTACTTTAGTTGAGTGAACTCATAAAAAGAAACAGTTACTGTATTTACTATTATTTATTATTATTACTATCATTATTTCAGTAACAGTGAAATGCAGATAAGTATTTGGCTGGTTGAAATTTTAGCATGAGCTTCAAAAAATTTCACACATATTTAGCATACTGATTCCAGACATAGGGACACAAATTAGCAGATAAGTATTGTTGTAATAATTAGTTAAAATTCTTCAATACAGGCTAGTGTCAGCTTCCACTTTCAGAGCCAAGGAAAATATTCATAAGCTTTTACTTCCTCTAATAGGGAATTCACTGTTAACTAGGATTCAGATCCCATGTGTTCAGTCTCCCTACAAATATGAGTCTTCTTTTAAGGATTTTAAGCTCTCACTGGCAACAAAAAAATAATAAAAATACACCATTAAAATGTCTTTAATCAGAAGGAGCTAAAGGTATTGAAACCTGCAACAGCAGCTGCAGAACAAAAGTAATCAGAAGTACAGCTAACCTTCATTCCTTGAAGCCACAGTCATCTGAGAGAAGATTATTTTCTATTAAAATATAAACCACACAATTATTGATTCTTCCTGCATGTTTCTTACATCTCATATACCACACATTTAAACACACCTATATTTTTTAACTTTCCATTAAAATAATAGTTAGATGATAACAAGGTAAGGTACACCAATTTAAAATTTTGTATGGCCATTAAGAACTTACTGCTAGAAAAACAGAAGTTAACAGAAGAAATTATGCAGCACACTTTCACACCTGGGCTTGCAGAAATAGTTTTCGCAACTCTCATTTTCCTCTCTAAGTGTGCTCTTATTGTCAGCCTTTTGATGTATTTGAAGAGAAATAAGGACAACCAGAGAGCTACAGGTGTCCCTCAAAGACACAAACATGCTCGGTGATGTCCTGGAACTCGAAATAAGAGCAGTGCCTTGCTAACAGAGGAAGGCAAGGAACTCATTCATCCTGCAGTGAAAACAAGCTACAAAACAGTGCACTCCAGGATCTGTCCTTCCCCTTTGCACTGGAGCACTTTTGGGGAATGTGGTTTACCTCAGAGCACTGGGGAGACAAGAAAGGGACTCTAGAGCAACAAAAAAGTGCCAAAATGAACTAAGTGCTCAAAGTTGCTTTGCTGACGCTGGAGAAGAGAGCGGATGGGGTTTGTCACATCCCGATGTCCCCCAAATGTTGCTGCTGCAGTAGTTCTGTCCTTTCGATGCAATCTGAAAAAATAATTTATATACAATACCTAGTACATCGACAAGCCAAAGATTTTTATTATTCTTTTCTTTTTTTATCCATTTATGGTTAAAAATTAATGAAATTACATGAGACTGAAGCCAATGACAACTTCTAATCTGTAAGCAACAACAAGCAAGGAAAAGCTGATAGGAGTACAGCTGTTTTATTTTAATTGAGGAATGATTTTATGTTGGAAGCACTCAATATTCACAGCAAATTAAAAATAATGAAGTGAATTGATACCAATGATATTTTTTTACCTACTATCCCTTTGTAAATCTATTTCTTCACACAAATTGACATGTCTAATTGATACATACGCTATTATTCCTCATTAGTAGGCTGAATAAAATAATTCTTGATTAAATTTATTGCAATTTACAATCCAGCATAATGCTTGCAAGCTATAAAAGTCAATCAACAGGAAACAGAAAAAAACCAGATGACATTATTACTTCTTATATATACACACAATAATCTCATGTGTTTCATGGAACCTTCCTAAGGATTTCATTGCTCCTCAGGAGCTACAGGCTGTCTCCAACAGGTCACTTCATTTTTCTTTTGACCATAAATGTATTTCACTGCATACATTCTTCTGAGTTTTTCTGATAAATATCACCTCTAATACGCAAGTTATTTGCGTATTTAGCAATCTGTTAGAAGTTGTCTGGACAAGTTAGCCTTCTACTAACACTCAAGCAAAATTATGCAGAAGAGCTGATGATTTACTTTGTGTGGATTAGGGTATTTGATTTATATTGTGTTGTCACTGTGTCAAAAAGGTTCAACAAGTAGCAAAAATTCAGAATTTCAATGAAACAAAGAAAGTCAATAGTAAACCTGACAAGTAAAATATACATTCTATGATGCAAAATTTCAAGCCAAACAGAAAATGGAATCAATGGCAGGTCAGTCTGTTCTTTATAATTTTAACTTATTCCACACCTTGCCCTGGCTTCCACTATTTTGTAGGAAATTTTTTGGTATTCTGAACCTAGCAGAGCAGCTATTATGTTACTCTCATCTCTAATGGCAAGAAAAGTATGTTATGATCAGACTCCTTCTATGGCCTATTGCTCCTATTTCTCTAGAGAATGCTAGCAGCTGGTACAGGATTGCTGCCCTTGCTGATGCTGGGCTTCAGACTTGAGAAATAATTTACCCAAAAATGCAATATATATGCTATAACTAGTACAGGCACAGAATAGATATCCTACTTTTGTCATCTTAACTTAATACAATTTCTTTTTGATGAAGAGCCTCAGATGCCCTGCCTGTGTCTCTGCCCTGATTGTAGTCTGTGCCTCAGCTTGTCCAGATAAGCAGAAGAAATTGCTCAAAAAAACAGACATTATTGTATAGGGCCACAGGATCAGAATTAAAACCCAAACTGTATTGGGAATGTTTTCCATTCATATTACATATCATGTTCTTTGTAAGACATCAGATAAAATCTCATTTTAAAAAATTAATTTCTCTCTCAAATCTAAGTTCTATTTATAGAAGTAATGAATTTGAAAAGAGAAATACAGAGGTCTGCAGAGGTAACTGAAATTAGAGTACAGATTCTAAGGGTCTAACATGACAGTCTTCACTGAAAAATAATCTGGATTTCATTCTAGAGTTATTTTAGATTCACAGTTGCATTTTTACACAACGTAATTCCAGCAATTAGTATTTCTTCTGTTGCTACTTACAAATTTTGATCAAATCTTTGTAAAAGGCAATATATCTCCGTTCAAAGAGACCCCTGACATTTCAAAATCAAACCTTACATCTCAAAAAATAGGTGGAAGATGTACTATGAGCAGCAAACAGAGCTGTTTCAGGAGTCATCCACTATTTGATATGTGTTACTCAGCACAGTAAACAACCAATCTGCCAGCGGCAAAGAATCAAAGAGCTCTGTGCCGACTGAAAGGCATCTTTTAAAGAACTGAGGAAGTGGCCAAAAAAAGCAGCCCTTCGAGGCAGGCAGAGCTTTTCTAGTGTTCCTGGGGGACCCTGCCATTTCAGAAAGTTCTGTCACCCAGACCTGCACAGTGCTCCATGACCAAGATTACCTTTAAGGGTGACCAAAATTATTTCCACCACCAAAACTATCCACAATAGGGCAAAAATGATCAGGAGCTACGGCAACCAGTAAGCCTTGTTGAAACTGAATTCTAAGGTGTGTCCTCCACATGCATTTAGTCACCACTGTCAAGGGTGACCATTCATTAAATCTTTTCAGTCTACTTCTCTGGACAATATAAAGATGCCATGCAGATGCAGCTCATTCATTGTGATCCAGGCTGCTCTCCTGCTCTGCACACACCCAGACAGGGTAAAGGACCATCAGCTGTGCCAGGCCATGGAGAACGAGCCAGAGCAGGGCTGCAGGGACTGTGTGGCTGGAACATCCATCCCCAGGGCAGCTCAGCTGGTCAGAGCAGAGTGCTGGTAACACCCAGCGTGTGCTTTCAAAATATCCCTGTAGGGGCTATTTACTTAAGAGCTGGACTTGATGGTCCTTGTGGGTTCCTTCAGCTCCGAATATTCTGTGAGTCACAAGCAATGAGATGTCCTGGAGGGGCCAAGCTCAGCCTCCCTCCTTCTGGCTGCTGCTGCAGAGCCACAAAGCAAAGACCTTTATATTTCAACAGGCATTATCTTGTCATCGCTTTTAATCTAGAAAAACCATATTAAGAAAAACATGATGGCAAAGATTATCATCAGCCTTAAATACGGCATTTTCATTCAGCTCCAACAAACTCAATAGGAAGACTATTTCATGAAAGAGCACAACAGATTGAAATTCAATAGTTCCGTTAATCCAAGCATATTGAAATAAAATTATACATATATATATATGCACATGTGTATGTGTGTGCACAGTGAGGGAGAAGCTACTGCCTTCACATACATACAATTTCTATTATAAAGCTGGGATAAAGAATGTAATATCACATCTCTTTAAAGTTTAAAGGCATTCCACTCAGAGTGTCTCTAACTGCAAACATAAAAAACAAACCAATACATCTATGACAGATTTGCAATTTTTAATTCTTAATAACTTTTGAAATTATTTTTAAAAATTACTCACTTTATAGTCACCACCACAGAAGACAAAAGTATTATCCAGTTGAGTCTATACCAAAAGGAAACACACACATTAATATCTGCAATTTGATACACATTCCAAACACAAGAAGTAACAAATTTGGTGACAAAGCTGTCAAAATATGTTCTGCAAATACATTGGCAAGAGATCTGGACATACTAAAGAAATTCAGTGAAACAAAATAGGTGCCAAATGGGGATGTTTGACAGAGTGTTCAAAAATACATTTAGACCAAAGCAGGAACACATCCAACAGAGAGATTCTCTACATAAATTATCATGAAACTATTAGAAATAATTGGCCAGTGATTTCAAAATATTACATATACTTTTAATGTTATCAAAGAGCTGTGTTGTGAACCATGTGTGATTTCTTGGCGATTGAATTTTTGGCCGCACAACAGCGTTTTTAGGCGCAAGTGAAAATACTATATCCCATACTGTAAGTCAATCTGCAGTCTTTGAAACTGCCTCGAGCTTCCAAGTGCTTTGAAAGGCTGCTGGGGGAAATACTATAAAAGTCTGGGTACTCTGGGAGGCTGCAGAGCACAGCTCTGCTGAACATTTGCCTTTCCCAAGGCTGAGGGGAGCCCACATGATAAAGATGTTATGGCCAAGCTCTCCAGCCAGTGTGGAGGTGTCTGTGGTCACACTGCCCCAAGCCACCCGGGCAGCGTGGCCCTGGTCCCTGCAGCAGTACCACAGGGCTGACAGTGTGGAAAGAGACACAGAAGAATCTCTACAAGACTAAGAGCACATTAATTTATATACAATGCTGTATTACAGGCATTGCTCAATAAAATGAGGTCATTTAAATGTTTCCAAATAGTTCTCTGAATGCTGATACCCTTGCAGAGACACCTGCAACAACAGCAGCCCCTGCCTGCACTTTGATGGGATGCCTTGGTGAGCAAAGGGGGTCAGGGGCTCTGCCCTGAAGAGCTACCTGTTCACACCCTTCACAGGCATGAAATTCAAATCCATATCGTTTAATGGTTCTAGAGAAATGCAGACCTTATAACAGATAAAAAGTGAGTAAGGTAAAGCAGGCTACCCAGAAAGCAGACAGAATGCCAGGGCAGCTTCCTTCAGCCCCGATGTGCACATCAGCTAAATGCTTCCATCTTGAGCATGCACTGAAATTTATGGAGTCTGCTCAGATCTTAAGGCTCAGAGTATCTGGGGTTAAAATCTGGCCTCCCTGAAGTGTATGGAAATATATTCGCTGGCTTCACTAGGACCTGGTATAATCTACAAAGGTTTCAACAGTGCATTGATCTGAGCCTCCCACTAGGGCATTGAGCCAAGTGAATTATATTTGTCATATGTTCAGTCTCAAAAATTTGTGGTTGATTTTTAGGAAAACATTTTTATATACAAGTCGTGGAATTCCCTCATTATTATCCTACATCAAAGAAACACACTCTGAATTTGAGGTAGTACAAGGTAAGATTTGTGTTAACTTCTGGCGAGTTCATTCCTTGCACTTGAAATGAGCCTCTGAGAAACCCTCTCCAGCACAGACAAGCTTTTATCTAGTCCAGAAAGATCAATTTTCCTGAACAACCACAAAGAAAAAGGCACGGATATAACTTAAGTAGCCCATAACTCCGTTTATTCCACTGAGACAAGAACTTTCCAGAAAAGTCTCATCCAGTGGGATCACTTCTCCTTATCCCTTCTCCTTATTAATTTCAACACTCTCAAGGGCTGTCTCCAGCTCCCTACATTCCTCCCCAGTGCTCTCCCAGGCTGTTATTGGCTCCTGTGGGTTTGGGAACAGGGCAAGGAAAAGCTCTGACTTCTGCTGGAGTAAAAAGTGGCACCATTTTCATGGCTGTCTTTATTCCTGAGGAGAAGATTCCACTTTTGGACATCAACCTAAAAATATATGCCAGCATAGTAAGGTTTTTTATTTCATGTTGTAAGCACCATTCTGTCAACAGATTGTGGGTTTCACCTGTGAACTACCCCTTGTGAAACTGGTTACAGAGCTTTCAGGCATTTTTTGTTGGACAAATGAATTTACTAAAAAAAATTGCTATCAGCAAAGCAGACTGAGTCGCCTAAATGGGCATTTTTTTCCTTCTGTGCGAGCTCTTTAAATTGAACATGCCTTTAAGCAGTATTAACTTTTAAGTTGCCATAAAATCAAATAATTGTATTTATTAATTTGTTTTAATTACCAAGCACAGATAAGCATATGTCCTACTTAGCCTGGGAAAATCTGAACGCACACCTGCTCCAACAAGCAGTCTGTAAAATGAGACGTGAGGAAAATATTTGAATTACATTTCCCTGTTCCAACATACCATTTTTAAAAAGCACTTTCAACACTGAACTAGGCCTTTACAGTTAAGGCATTTTACAAGATGATACTGAGCTATGTTTCCTGTCTATGAAGAAGGCACCAGCATATAAAATGGTAGTGAATTTGCATTACCTCCAATCCATCATTCTTTGAGTGCGCAGGAAAAACTGTGAGACCTGCTGCAACAAAGCACAGCCTTGTGTTGACAGATTCTTATTTAAGTGACTGTGAATACAACAATTCCACAAATAAT
>JAKEPQ010000743.1:15235000-15265000 GCA_024500445.1 Entomyzon cyanotis
GCTCAACTTGAAGGCTGAAACGATAAAAAATTCCATGCTTAGTCAGGAAATGTGGAAAATCAGCAGAGCTAAGTATGAACTGTGTTTCTCCTACAGACTTAAGGCAAGATGTCCAAATCACGGGGATTTGGAGCCAATGGTTTTTGAAGATGGACTGACCTACCCTAAGGAGATGCACTAGTGAGCATTTAACCTTCACAGGGAGAAAGAAGTTGGTAAAGTTGCTAACAGTGGTCTTAGATGGGGCTTTTTGGAGTGGGGATGAGGAAAGCAGAAGAAATCCAGGAAAGAAGTTGTAGTTTGTCGGGCTTTGCTTGCTGTATTTGATCAGCCTTTTGTGAACCATCTTTGTTCACACAGAAGGAGCAGAGAAAAGATACCAGAGAGATCCTGAGAGCAGGAGAAAGGTGCACAGCCCATGCAGCACAAGAACCTCTGCCTCCTAACTGCAAGCTGGGAAACTCATTTCTGTCACCAGAACATTGGGGGTCACTTTATTCCTCATAAGGTTTTTTGGAACCTTGTTCCTTTTGGTGCTACTGGAGCCTTTGTTTATTTACAGCATTCCCAGAACCACGGATGGCTCAGGCTGGCAACTACAGCCAGTGGGTAGAACAGCATCCCTCTGGAGCCCAGCCTGAATTAAGGGAAATGTTTACACCCAGAGACAAAATCACAGAGAGATAATGGAAGGTAAAACCTGATAATATTAATAATAATTTAAAAATTATTAATTTATGATACAGGGACACAAACCTATAGCACAGTCTTAGTCCTTCCATTCCAGAGAAGGGACACCTGACTTTTGTCTGTGCCCCATTACACCAACCCTTCACTGGCCCCACTACAGGGTGGGATCCATCAGTGTTTGAGAACCTACCCTCTATGGAGGAATATGAAAAAACTTTTAAAAAATATTTAGTACAAGCCTTAGGAATAATTTCTTTTGAATCTGCAAGTGGAGTAAGACAGAAAGATGGTGTCCAAGACACTCAGGAAAACTTGATTGGCTTTTACAGCTGAACCAGGAGCAAATAAACAGAAGTTCAAGCTCCTAGGGCTCTCCTGCTGTACAGCACTCTATACTGCACAGAAAATTGGACAGTAGGACAGGCTCAGGTTTCTTTTTCTTTCCTGTGTTTGAATATTCTGCCAGCTCCAGTCATTTTGCTCTGCAGCTAAACCCAAGTCTGCAAGGGATGACGAAGGGGATATTATAGCTGCATTGTTTTGTCTTTGCTGGGGATTGAGAATGATGTATTTGGGATTCAGCTGGTGTATTTACAGTAGTTTTAGTGACCCATAAAACATTGGATCTATATTTTGAAATATTTACAAGAGCAGCAGTCAACAGTTCTTTATCTATAATACTTTTTAATACTTCTGTCTCCTCCTCTCTTGTCACCTTTTTTCATGCTGCCTTTTTGTTGGTTTTCAGCTCTGATATTGTTTGCTGATTGTGACATTGTGCTAATGACTGAGTTCCTCTAGATGAAACACAGGGCATGCTTAAGTGCACTTTGTTCTTTTTATTTTATTAACACAAGGAAAAACGAGATGCATCCAAATCACCCATGCACCAAATAAATTCCCACAACGAGGGGGAGAGCTCCAAGCTCTAAGAATATTGTCCATTTGGAGTCTGGGCTATCAATGACAGTACAACCAAAGAGAGGGGGAGCAGAGACCTTATGGGAATTTTTCATTTTTAGCTTCAAATTAACAAACTGGATCAATTAATTTTTTTAATCTGAGGCTTTTCTATAAAAAGATAGATTCCTGGGTTAGGAATAAAAGCAACAATCACTGCCCATCACCTCCCCTCCCTCCTGCAAGCCTCTCATTAGAAATGTCATTTATTAATTTTATAAATTTTGCTGTCTACCTACTTGAACTTGCCTAGGGAAACAAGCCTTAGTTTCCAGCCTAAATAACAAATGGAATAAAATTCCAGGAGAAATATCAGGTAAATAATTCCCTCAAACCAGAAATCAAGGCATCACTCCATAACATTCCTATCAGGAACAATTTTCCAGCTCAGACAAGCAGCTAAGGACAAGAAGGAAGTACAAAGAGAAGGATAGGTTTAACTTAAATTTCAGACATAATTCTCACTCCTTAACCTCAGAGATACAGAAGCAAAAGGCTGCCCAGTAAGAGAAAACAGCCAAATTCAGTTCTTTGTTTCATTGGCCTTTTTGTTTATCTCTTCCTGAGCAAAGCACTCATGGTGGAGGAGTTGGAAGAGAAGGAATCAAAACCCAGCAATGACCTAAGCATTACCAAAAGGCAAGAGCAATGCTTTGTTGGGAATTCTTCCCAGTTTTGAAGCTCTTCTGACCTGGAAAGTTAAACCACAAACACACTTTAATTAGAATAATTCAGCATCCAGTCCTGACAGTCTTTACCAGTTGTATCTCCAAACTAGCCAGTCCTAGTTATACCCAGGGAATAAAGGTAAATATAGTTACTACTAGTATTACCATAACTATTACCTAGTCATACCCAGGGAATAAAGGTAAATATAGTTACCACTAGTATTAATATAACTATTACCTAGTTATACCCAGGGAATAAAGGTAAATAAAGGAGTTATGGCTACTTGTATTGGTTACTAGAGATTTAAACAATTCCTGTACAACCTTAGGTCCCAATTGTAACAGCACAGACAGCACTGAATAAAGGAACAGGAGCTCCATCAAGGGCAGGGCAGAGCTGGACCAGATAAATCCCAATGCCAGCTCCCCCATGCTCACTGCACAGAAGGACTCACAGGATGGGCAGCACTGAGGGGCAGCTGTTCCTGCGGCTGGAACAACAATGGAAAAGGCACAAGACAGGGGGAAAAGGGTTCTTGTGACCTTCACTCTCTAGCTCCAGCACCATGTCCAGACACACAGCAACACACAATCTCCCTCTGCACCCAGGATTCTTGGCATTCTATATTTTCAAACTTTAGCTATCAAGGAGCTGGAAACTTCCACCCATTTGGCAAGGTGGGCTCAGAGCTCTCCCAGATCACAACCCCAAAGGCCAGCCTCCAAAACAGGCAGCAGCTATCTCAGGATTCCCCATAAAATCGGGAGAGGGAGCAGTCCTGACTGCAGTGGCTGACAACTGTTTTAAGGCTGTATAATTATTTAGGGCAGGCAAGCCCTCAGGGAATGCCTTGAAGGAATGAAGAATCTTTTGCTCTTGCTTAGAGCTTTTTTTCTAAGGCAGGAAGGCTGAGAAATGGGGAGTCAGGATATGTTTTATACTTGCAATTTCACTGTCCTGTGCTGCATAGTAAAACTTCTAAGGTTCCTATTAAACATTTTAGCCATAAGACCCTCTTTGTGCTGAGTTAAATTATTTAATTGCACAGCTATCCCCAAATATCCATCAAAAGGGATTATTTATTTATAAAACCTGATAATTGTTAAATGTGTTACCTCTGTGATAGTCACTGCAAATGTCCACTTTCAGACCTAACAACAAATAGCAAATAATACTTATTCAGCACTTTCCATGTGAGTATCCATAAACAGTTTACAAACATTAATGAAATGAACCAAATAAGAGGCAGGAAATTACAGATAAGCAAAAAGATTGAGAAAATCTAAGCAAGTGAGCCATAGCCTCATACAGAATTAGTGACAATGGCCAAAACAGCCTCCATCTCCTGCTCTGCACCGCAAGAGCATCTAGAATCAAAATAAGATATTGATTTTGAATACATTTAATGTTTAAAAACAAGAGTAACCTTAATTATTTTGAATCAGTTTATAAAAGCAAATGTATCTGTAACAATAATAATCATAATAGTTAGAATGAAATTTTGCCACTGAAATGAAGAAGCAAAAAAACCCTCCAGATTGTATGCACTTGGTATTTGTAGGGATTAGGCTCCAAGGTGATCTCTGCATTTGATCAGAGATGCCTGTTTGTTGCAATGTAGGAACACAAAGAGCAAAAACACCACACCCAGAAAAGTTTGCATATATGCAAACCCAAATGAACAGGATGGATTGGCAAGTCATTGTAAAGGCAGCCTCTGTGCATTCTACTACTAATTCTTCATGCTACCTTCCTTTTTAAAAGCTAGATAAAATCTGAAAGATTTACCACAAAAGATTATGGCAGCTCTGGACTTGAACAATGCTAGAGCATCCCTTTTAAAGTTAAATCATACTTGACTATTGTTATAACAGTGTCCATAAAAATACAAACAACACGAGGGCAGTTCAGCTGCTGAATGCCCACTGATAGTGCTTTTTATTGCATGGACAAGATCACAATTCATACACTAACCCCATTTTCCCAATTCCCCAAGTTTCATTCTGTCAGGATTTGGAAATGTTGCAGAATTTATACTTACTACTGTAACGGGAGGAGGGAAACTGCAAGGGCTGCCAGTACCAAATGCCTAAAGAATCTGAGCACTGTGGTGGAGCAGGAGCTGTCAATGGGAAGCACCTGGTGGAGGCATTGTGCTCTGCTCCAGCAGGTGCAGCCAATCTACAGGGCCAAACCCTGAGCACCAAATTACTGCCCTTGGTTTTTGGAGAAGTCAGGATTTGCATCAGCAGCTTGGCATAGCCTGCTTTCAAACCAAAGGACACATAAGGAGAAGGATGAAGAAAAAAGTCAGATGCCAAGGCAGGAAAAATGGAGATAACCTTCAAAATTAATGCTACTTTGGCTTTTAATGTAATGATATACTTGGGATATAACATAGCAATCCACATATCTCTAGGGTACAGAATGTGATAGATTATGATCTATAGAAACATTATTAAAATTTCTATATAGCATAAGTAGGCAGCAAAATAACACTGTCATAGAAGGTCTAGAAATATTTTCTTATTTTCATATTTTCCTGATTTGGGGGATGCAGTTCCCAACATAAAAATCCAGTACAGTTTATTTATTAATTTTGCTTTTAGTGCATTGCAGTCAGATCTAGGCATCTGAGGATTTCATGGTAGAAGAGTTGGAAGACAGGGAAGACAGAGGGAGTTGAAGGTATTGGAGTGTTGGGGACACCAAAAGCCAAGCAGGAAATGAGGTTATTGCCACGGGGAGGAGTGCAAGAGAGACAAGACACAAATCTGTAGATCACAGTTTGGATAATTTTTTATGCTTATAGAACAACTTGTTTGTGTATTTGCCCAAACATTAGCCAGGAGGAAAATTGCTGTGAAGTTATAGATTGTAAAAGTAAAGTAGCATAAATGAGAAAAAATTTGATAAAATAAGAGAAACAGCAAAATGTGATTTTTAGAAGAGACAAAAAGTGCAATTTATAAAAACTTTCAAAACACATTTGGAGAGAAACACAAGTTTGTCTATACACAATATTTGTCTAATATTTTCCTTACTTTTCTCTTCTGTAAAAATGATGGTAGATCAATAATATACTCTTCTCTATGAGGGCACAAAGGAAAAAAAAAATTTGCAAATATGCTGAGAATGTGTTCATTCTCTATTATTAAACAGTTCAAGGGCAGATTCAGCTGAGCTTTAAATGCAATAAAGAAATGATTTCAAAGCAACACTACGAGCATCATACAGTAATTGAGAGTAGAAAAACAAGGGAGATAAAACTGTCCTGTGTTATTGATGTTAGAGTTCATATATGATGCATTTCTGTGACGGGATTATCAGAGCACTGATGACAACGTGTACTTACTTATCAAACTAAACAAGGTGTCTCAAAAAGGAGAAATATTAAATTATGTGCTATCAGCCAGCTATACTATTCAGCAAAACTGTGTGTACATAGTATCTGTTCCATATATCGGTATTTCTGCACGTGACCCTCACTGAACTACTCTGTCTCTCTACAGTGTTTGCATAAAGAAAATCCTTTGATCTTAGAAGAAAAGTTTCAAAATGGACCCATCTTAGCAACAAATTAAATTGCATTAAAAAAAGGGAGAATAGTCTTGTGCAGGTTATCAGCCTTTCTCCTGCAATACTTATTCTCTTTTCTTGTCACAGATTTGTTTTATTTTGCTACAGCAATACATTATTACAACTTAAAATTCACATTCACCTGAAGAAAGCTGTGACATGCCTACCAAAAGAGACATACACTGCTTAACCTAAATTGACCCTTTTTTCCTTCTATTCTAATAGATCTTTTTTCTTTTTGTCACTCAAAATGAGTGTCTGATGTATGAGCATAAATTGTTAAAAGCAGTTTTAGGTAAAGGAAGAGAGAGTGAAGTGGAGTTTTCTCACAAAAGCCAACCTCAATTTATGTCAAAGAGGGTTAAAAGACCTTGGGATTAAAGCAATAAACTTGCTGCTGTCAAAGCTAAAACCCGCTAACAATTTAGTGCCAAACGCATGTTGTTCAATATCATTTCATATTATATTATGTCACAAGTGGGTGACAGTTCCACATCAGACTGACAGGGCTGATTTACTCTGAAGAATTCATCGACATTTTGCAGAGTCAAAGCTGACTTCATTTTGTTTGGATGCAGGGTGGGAAATCTCTCCCTGCTTGCGTTGGAAGATTTGGCTGAATGACAGATCCCCCTGGACCCTCCTGGCACAGAGCCCACGAGCTGCCCAGCCCAGGGCTGCCCACCTTCCCTGCCCCAAACCACCTCCAGGCCTGCCCTCTGTGCAGCTCCACTTTGTCATGTGCTTCCCCTTCCTGCAATTTTTAAAGTATCCAACTGTCCTGGTCAATATTTGGATCATTTTTTCTTTCTGGATTCAAGCTTTAATGCTTCTCCAAAATACACCTATTGTCAAGGGTTCAGATAAAAGACTGTGTTAAGAAAATACTACTGGCACCTGCTTATATTTTCAGTAGATAGTAATAACAGGGATTTTTCCAGGATGTTAATTAGATCCCAAGGTCATGTGTGACGAGACCTTTCTAAGGCCAATGGCAACAATACTATTTCTTTATATATAAATGTCTTCTGCAAGATATTCCCAGATGGCTTTTTTAATATGGGTTCCAATTCAAATTTCTCCCAGGGCTCTGAGACAACTCTGAATAAACATATTCTTTGTTTTGTCTCAGGAAAATCTAATTAATCTGACTTCTCTGTCAAGGTTTCAAAGCTTATTTATAAAGGGTGTCCCTTCTCCAAAATCCAATGTATTCTTCTACAGTCATTTGCATCCTTTTGCAATGTTCAATTCCTTCTCTTGTTGGCTACTGCTATAAATCTGGAATTACAACTCAGTGAAGCTGAGGAGCCAGGGAATCTGGCTTCCTCTGAACCAAGGAGAACTGTGCTACACTCAAAGTTGTCTTCTCATATGTGGAAACAGGAATATCCCTCCCTTCTTTCTGCTTCTTTTTTTAATTGTGGAGCAAACTTTCAGTGATCATAGTTTGCTCTTAGCTTTATTTTTGAAAAAAAAAATCTAGCAACATTTGGGGTCTTTAAACACACATATCACTGTTTTCTCCATCTAAATACAGGAGTGGGTACATTAGTGCCTGGCCATTAACCTCTGTAAACCACATAGTGATTCTACTGTGGCATTCTTTGGGCAGTGTTTGCTGTTCATCCAGGAAAACATTATGTGCAAAAGGACTTTGCATGTAAAGTGGTCCCATCATCCCACACTGGTTTGTTTTTGCTGACCATCTGCTGGACAACTCCCAGACAGCAAAGGGGTTACCTTGTCTGTTCTGCCAGGGAGCAGAACTTCTAGTGAATTGTTAGATGGGTTAGCAGATGGTTAATCTTATTTGACATTTAAAGCACTTGGCGGTAAATTTAGTGTTCACCTGCCCTGGAGTGTACAGCATGAATATGCTCCTACATATCTATTCCTGTTTAAACTAGCAGCTCTAATGGCTGGAGGATATGCAATGCCTGGCATGAAGAGGTATTTGGGGGAAAAGGGAAAAAAGAGAACAGGTAAACACATATTCTGGCTTTAAACCTTTACAGTTTTCTCATATTGAAACATGAATTCTATTCTTTTTGGATGACCACCTCATCCTGACACAGACAGACTCTTACTAACTTACACATTCTGCTAGTAGACCAAATTCTAATAGATTTTGTATATTAATATTTCTTTGCTCTGTTTTCCACTGCCCCATCAGTTATGGACATGACAGACAAACACAGACACATATACATGTTTCACTGAGTACAAAGCCAAAGGTATCCTGTGACCCAATGAGAAATCTAAAGGAGAATAAAGACATTTCTGGACTTTTCCTCACAGGGTGCCCCTCAAACCCACTGTGGTGTGCACAGAAGTCAAACCACCTTGGACTCAGTGAATTGCAGCTGAAGAAAAGGGATGAACACAGAGCTGTGACACAGCCTGAGACTGCATTTCCTTTCTGCTGTGAGAGGCTCAGGGGTGCTGAGGGCACGAGGGGTGCCTGGTGAGGCTCCCAGCCCCTTTGCTGAGCTCCAGCTGAGCACAGTGTCCCCTTCAGTCCCCTGTACCTCTGTGACAGAGACCAGGATGAATTGTCATGTCTCTTTTAAGAGCAAAATACCACAGCCTCTCTCAATACAGACTGTGACCTTTCAATTTATGCTATCAGTTTACTCAGCGCTTGCTCTGTGGTTCATGATTAGCTTGAAAGAGTTAGATCTCACTCTCTCCAGGTCCTCGAGAAGGAACTTCTGTTGACTGTTAGAAATCCCTCATGCAATAAAGTGCACATAGTATGGCTCTATAAGCTATCCTTCAATGTTATTTCAGTTCAGTAATGAGTTTTCAATTCTCATCAAAAAGCTCCTAAAAATATTTCCACTCACTTTTTTTTTTTTTTTAAGGTATTATTTATGAGAAGACAAAGTGAAAAACAGCCACCTGGTTATTAATAAATACATCTGCTTTCATAAAGATAAATTCCTTACAAAGGGTCACACAGCTCTCATACATTAATTAAACATTCTATGCAGATCAAAAAAGATGGTTTCAGTTCTAACTATGTAGGGTAAACTGAGATAAAGAGATAGTTACTCACACCTTCCTGCTGAGCCACAGAAATCTTCTCACTCCTCCTGTAACCACGGTTGTGCTGATGCCCCAATGTGCTCTAGAAGACAGAGTAGAAAAAAACTCATAATATTGTCTTTTCAAACCTCACCTATAGACTTCCTCCACTTCTTTTCAGAAAAAATATACATTGGCAGTTTTCTTAATCTTCACTAGTAGGTACCCTAGAAGGTGGGGTGGCTTGAGGAGCAAACACTGGACTGAGGAGTTGCATCTCCTGCTGCCACTGGAAGAGCAGTGTCTGCTCAGGTCTGCAACATGGGCATTCTTTTTGTTAGTTATTATTATCCACTCCTCTGTACTTATAACCTGCTTGTTGAGGGCGAGTAGATTCTTTCAGGTGTTGTTTTTGTTATCCACAGCTGTTCATTTCCCTTCATTTAACAATGAATATTGCGCAATGTTGGGAAAATCCCTCCTTTGCTTGAACTCTCTCTCATGACTCTCCCAGCATGACTCCCCCAAGTCAATTTTACACACTCAAGTTTCCAATGCAGCAGCAGCTCAAGCTCATTTTAGCAAAATCAAACAGATTTTATTAAATTACTTGTATTTCACCTTTCCATTAGGGAAGGGTGGAAATACAGAGGTGAGATAATTACAGAGGTATTTAAATAGCTAACCCAAACTGGAAGTTTTAAAGAACAAAGGCTGACACTGTCACAAATAAGTACATTCCTTACCAAGATATATCTCAGGATCTTTGACTCTCAGGACCTTACAGTTTCTCCCTGACATTACAACCTGGCCTGCTGCTCACCTTACTGTAGTGAGACCTGATGTAATTGCATATTGCTGTTTTACTTTCAAGAGAAATCCCTTTCTATTGCTCTGCACTCAGCTCTTTGAGGCTCCTTTACCTGCCACTGCCATCACCAAGGGGTGCTCAGGCCCAAGTCACCCCTTTAGCCCTCTGTTTGCTCAAGGAAAAGATAAGGGAGTGAAGCTTATGAGCCTGACTGGCCCTGCTTCTTCTGTCTTTGACTTTTCCAGAGCCTTTAAAATTCTTCCTATAGCCTGGAAGTCATCTGGGAATAAAGGTGTGCCTGCTGAGGTGTCTGTGTGTCCCCAGAGGAGGGGACAGGATGGCATCAAAGGATGTTCTCAGCTGGTGTCACCTGAGGTATCACATTCACCAAAGCAGCAGGAAAACAGTGCACACCAAACAAGGTGTTGACCAAGGGCCACAAACCTGGAAGAAAGGAGGGATCAGTCCTCTCTGTCAGAAAACAATAAATTGAAGAGTTTGCTGGAATTCAGGGACAGGAAAGTTCACCTAAACTGACCTTGATGATTAAACCCCACTTTAAGCACTGCAGTGGTCAGCACACTAATCAGATTTTTAATTTATTATTTCATATTAATTATGTTCATGGATTTAGAAAAAGGAATAGGTGTTAACCAATGACATGACTCACCTGAAAAACAATACTTTCAGTGTTTGCATTTCCATGCGAAATTTCAGAGGCTGAAGAAATTACTTTATGCATTTGGAGTGTTACTATTGTCCTCACTTTTAAGTTTTCCTTTTATAATAACAGCCATCTACTGCTATTACTGTAGCTTCTTGTCCAGATCTCCCTTTGGAGACTTTCTGACTACTTAACACCATTTTTCAATTTCTCTACTTATGCATATACATCTTCAGTCCAGATACGAGAATTTGCTAATGGACTGCAACTTTTTTCCAAGATTCCCATGTGGAGAATTTTACATAGGCTGATCCAAAATCTAAAGTCTCTTTGCCAAAGCCTTGTGCTTGGAATATGCATGTGATAATCGACCCCAGAATTATGCTAACTCTTTGAAGTATAAATTTAATTTGACTACAAAAGAGAGAGCAAAAAGTGTCAGATGGTATATTTACAATAACATTAAGGTGTACACATTGTCAAATGGACAAAAAAAATAAAAAAACCTGGTGTGCATTTTTAGCTGCAGATTGAAGAATAAATGGTAGTGGTTAGAGAATGGAAAACACGCAGGCAGGCACAGCTATCTCCTGTTCCTGAGGTCACACCACTTTGCATTTTACCTACAACAAAGCAGATAATGCATCCATTTGGCTTTTTTCATTCATTGAAATAACTCTGTGACACTCTCTAGTGGAAGGCAGACACACACCACCTCAGCCACGCGCTGTGCATGGAGCAGTCACGGGCAGGAACACCGCGAGAAGGAAACTGGCTGAAACGGAGCTTGGGCACTGTTGCATGTGTTTTGCTGCACTCTTATTTTTTAACACCACAACCAAAACACTTACAGACAGGTCCCTTCTGTTTGAAGCCCAGAGGATAACGTGGTACTGAAGCATAAATAAAGAGTGCCACTAGCAAGGAGTAACTGGCAGCAGACAAAGCCCAAGCCAGCAAACTGTCACGATTGCTCTAGAGGGTTTATAAGCTTTATCAAATCTGTGCTAGCTAATTCACTTGCAGAAGTGTACTGATAACACTGCCTCTTTTTTTCTCTTGCTTTTATTATGAACAAAAAGATAGACAGGTCCTAAGGACAGATCTTTTTCACAGCTCTGCTCTCTTCTGCCAGCACATGCCCTTCCACTCACAGATTACCAGGTTTAACTAGGGATATTTTTGAGCCAGCAGCATTTATTGCAATAAAACCCAATAAATTTCCCCAAAAAAATAAAAAAGCTTTCCCCTCCTTTCTAACACTTACATTGTGGTTGGAAGCAACATTTAAAGAAAAAATACACTGATCAAATCTGGTGTTCCTTGTCTCACTGAATTTGCAAGTGGCTGTTTTTCACCACTCCCAATAAACATACTGAAGCTATCATTCCTGTGTGGACAGAGGAATGAAAATATATATAGCTATACCCACATCTATATCTGGGTGGAGCATTTGGCTGCTTTGCCTGCTTCCCCCCCACCACCCCACCAAGTTCAGATGCAGTTTTTTGCATATCGTTAAACCAATGCTAGTTTATCAACAGCTATTGTTAAACAACAACTGCTATTAATCTAAATGACATAAATTAATACCACCTGCTGTAAATGCAGAGGAAGTTTGGCTTATACCTTTAACTGCAGCTTTTGAAGTATCTAGGACAGTATGCAGGTAGATCCATGGATCTCTATAATTTTCTCACTTCATACACATGACTGCTCGAAACGATGCCTTTGGGGTGGAAAGGTTTGCAGAAGGATTTGCCAGCTTTGAGCTCAGTGTCTTGCTCTGTCACTCTCCTCCATGTCTGGTTCATCATTTCTGAAGGCTTCCTCAAAGCCTTCTGGTGATCCTCCCAAGGAGCTCCATGCACAGCAGCCTGTGGGAAGCTGACAAAACACTGGAAAATTCTGCCAAATAATAAACAAACCAACCCCATGGTTGTTTTTTTCCAAACATGTTTCCATGAATAACTAAGAAGGCACACTTGCTAATTTACTGCATGTTTGTCTTTATGGAGTATTTTTAAAATAAAATATTTCACCCCCTCCTGCCTCTTAATTTGTCCTGTCATTCAATTTCTGTAACTAATTTGAGGAGAATTCTCTAATGTTTCACCACACTGCCAAAGCCTAGTTTTTGCTTGAATGTAATGCAGAACTATTTTAATTACAAGGAACATCAAAAATCTACTCCATAACACGGGATTATTCCTTGTGCTAATTTCTAGAAGCCCAAAGTGTAGATGTGACAGAATTCAAATTCCTCTTTCACACAAACACAAAGGGAAAAATCCTTCCTGAACTCTATTCAACACAGATATTTATAGAGCATCTCCATGTTAACTTTTAACTAAAATTTAGGTCAGTATTTCTTTCTGAGGAAAGTTCACTAAATGACGGTTTTGAGGTCAGCTATCAGGAAACCTGAACAAAGCCTTCAGAGAGCTCAACTTTGTGCACCTGGTGGGGTCAGTGGTTTCTAGACTGAAGTGAGTGGAGAGAAAGATCCTCCTGCAGATGCTCCAGAACAGGATGTGAATAAGGTGCTCTCAGTTATTTTCTGCAGGAGTTCCTTCCTCTGCTGACTACAGGTGGTGCTGGGGGAAACCAGGAGCCTGTCAATATATGAGAGTAGGGATCTGCAACAACAGAAAAAGCTTTTCATAAGAAAAAAAAAATGCTTTTCAGTGTAGAAGTGTTGTCAGTATACAAACTGGAAGCACAAGGATCATCAGGAAGCTCCTGTCAGTGATTTAAATCCTGTGACACTGCACCTGGGAAAAAGAAAAGGACACCAAGATGTGCCTTTGGAAGAGACAAAATCAGTGCAGTGGTGTGGAGGCAAAGATGCTGTCACAGGGTCATCACATCACTAAGCAGAACTAAGCTTTGTCACTTTAAAAATTCAAACCTTAAGACATTTTCAGTTACTTATTTCAGGTGCACATGTAAGGAGCAATTAGGGCATTACCTTCACTCTGAGTTTTCCTCTCAGTCTCTCTAAAACATTTAATATTTTCAGAAGATATGAAGGCTTTCCAGAGATAACATGCTTGCTGTAGCCTACCATGTGTACATGCCAGAAAATAAGACCAAATGTGCTAATTTATAGCTAAAAGGATGAAACCCTGAATAATCTGTTTTTCTAACAGGAAGTAACTGAAAATAGGGTTCAAAAAGTCTGATATTCTGCATGATCAAACACACCAACTGTATTCACTCTCACTTAACCCCCTAATTAATTTACCTGTAAGAAAAATATCTCCAATTTTCACTGCTGTAAAATCATCAGGATTTAAGTGCTGTACACAATACAATAAAACTTATACAGTACTTTTCACACTATGTCTCATGACTTTTACACAGCATGAAATATTAAATCACAAAACATTAATGAAAAACTACTAGAAGAGATAGTTTAGCATCTTCACTGCTGAAATTTAGAATTTCTAATAACTGAAGGTGACAAGATGCACCATTGAAAAGAGGGATAATAGAAGACTAAAATTAGAGGCTTTAAAACTGCACTGTAGTCAGTTATTGTAACACACAGACTGTGATCTAAGGCAACTGCTCAATAAACCTTGAAAAAGGAACAACTTGGTTACTCTGACTCAGTGAGAGAGGGAAATATCCAAAATGTAGTTACACTTCCCAGAATTTGGTTCAGTCTCTCTTTGGTCCAGCATTACATGAAGCATGATAAGAAGTTTAAAAAAGGGCTGCTGTTGTTTTAAACCCAAATATTAATTAAAAAATATAGGAGACAATCAGAAATGGGAGTTTTAAAACCTAGTATTACTCTCCTGGAGTGAGTATTTTTCATATGACTTAGCAAAAATTTTGGCTACAATTTTCTCAACCTGAATTTTAGCAGTTTGACGAACAAGACAGTTGTGAAAAGGGGAAAAAATTTAGAATTAAATACCTGTTCAACCATCTACTCATTTTGGTCCCACCACAAAGAAATTTTTTTAATCTCCTGTTTACACCACAGTGCATGAGACCATAAATACCTGCAGTACCCCAAGATGTATGATTACAAAAAAACCCAATTCTCACATGAATGTAGTTCATACTAAGAGACCTGTAAAAATTCTAAATCTGACTATAGAAGAGCTTACAGATATAAGATATCATGGCATCTGTAACATAAATCTAAGGAATTTCACTGCTATTGGGAGACACATGAAAATTAAGCCAAAAGCTTTAAGCAGTTCAGGTGATCTCCATGCAGAGCAAGAGAGGGGTGAATATGTGCACGTGCCTTCATGTGTAAAAGATCCAGGAGAGTTCAGGCAAAATCCAGCCAGGCTAAGCAGAGGGAATGTCACCAGAGATTTCTGCTTTGTGTAGTCCAAGTGCAGTGGTGAGTCTGAACTCCTAAGTGAAACCTGTCAGGCACAGCATTTGGATTAAGATAAATCTTGAAGGGAGAGCATAATTTAGTTCTCAGGTAATTTGGGAGATAATTCTTTCATAGACACCCACCCAAAAGAGATAACCATGAGAAGAAAAAGAATTCCTCACCGTTCTCCCACAAACAATAACTCTGTACACAGGGAAATACACCCACACATGGCACACACAGAAACCCCACACCTCCTTCTCACATGCATTTCTGCTCTGTTCAAAGCTACACTCTTCAAGTGAAGAGTATTTCCTATAAACCCATGTTTAATAAAGTGGATTTAATGTGAATCTTTCTCAGTTAAGAACCAAAAATACTCACTTTATGGGCCATCTGGGAATGCTTCCCAAATCCAAATTTAGGGTCCAGTAACAAGTCCTACATATAGCCTTCGTGTGTGAACACTTACTCTTCCTGTGTTGAATTTCCCTGAACTGGAGCCAGTATGACTCTGCACATGAAGGAAACTGTGGGGGGATCAGAAACCTGATTTTGGCACAGCCAAATGGCACAGCTGGAGGGACCTAACCACTTCTTCCACTTCAATCCACACCCCTTCTCTGTGGAGACTCTTCATCGACCTTCCTGGATGCTCACCTGCTCCAAACTATGAGGAACAGGGGGAAGGTGTGTTAAGAACTTTCTTAAAAAAACACCAAAGCTGAAAACCTTATGGTTTGAGGATTTGTTGCGAAACAAAATTTGGCCGCTCGAGTAAGGTCTCTTAAAAAGATAAAAAGCAATCAATGTAGCAGTTGCTTCCCATCCCACTACTGTATCAGCTGTCAAACACTCCTGCAAATAAAATATTTCTGTTGGCTTAGGAATAAAGCATCTTTGCATCAACTTTAAAAATATTGACAAAAATCACTAGGAATAATACAGAAGTAATTGAATTGCCAGGGAAGTTATACAGAACCATTTTTGGGAGCACCAAACCTAAGTCTTGAAGTTGACCAAGTTTTTTTAACTTCCTGAAGAAGAAAGTTGCTCTGAATTGTGAACATATAAAGTTGTTTCTCTCTTCAGTGCAAGCCCCAAGTGTGTTTAATGGTTTTGCTAAATATGATTGAAAGAAAACCATGCCTGAGGGAAATGATCCTTTGCTGGATATGTATAAGGGTTGAAGCAGCTTGGTCAATGAGTGACCATAGCATATGAATCTAAAACTAATCTCAAAGAGCCTGAGGGCACCCAAAGCTAACCTAGTCAAGTAGTTATTTTTTCATTTGCTCTGAGCTAAATACACTGTCTGTAAAAGACTCCCTGTACACCTCACAGTGTTTTGCTTTCCTCACATTAAAACAGAAAAGTTTTGAACAATACATTGTATAGTGTGCATAACAGCAAATTAAAAATAATTGCACAAAAGAACAAACAGTCTCTTACTGATCACTAAAATGAGATCGTTTTGAAAATTGTTGAGAAAAAAATTGTCCATGAGACAACTTCAGAGCTTAGATTTGTCCCACATCATCTCAGATCCACCCTCAGCTTGTGGCTTGTGATTCCCTTCATGGAATCCATGGTCTGCCACACCCTGGCTGCTGACCTTGGTCCTCCTGTCTCAAACAAGAGATGGGGAAGAACTGCTGCCCTCTCCTCTCACCAGTGCAAGCAGCCTCTCTTTGAAATTGCATAATGCCACTGAAAATTTCAAAGAGAGAGAAAATTTCAAAGAAATCTTTATCTTTTTGTAAAGATCAACCTATCTTTACAAAACGGAACTTTTGTAAAAATAATCTATGCTACCTAAAACCTTGGGAAATGGACAGAACTGATTTTTTTGAGTAAAATATGGTAACAAACCAGTCCCGTTACATTTCACAATAAAGCTGCACGAGACAGAACAACTGCTCTGCAAACAAGGGCAAGGGATGGGGTGAGAAAATCACTGAAAAATATTAAGTCCCCTGAGCACCGTGGGATGTGCAATTTTCATTGTGCTTCGAGACGCACTTGTGTGGCCTTGTTGCTTCTATTGATCACCTAGGTCTTTCCTAATAGAGTTACAAGGCATTTTCAGTTGCAGACTTGGGAACCTGTGGGAAATGGGATCCAATCATCCTGCTGCTATGTTCCTGTAAGGCCAGCTCTGTCTTGCTGCTACTGCTCTGCTGGGCTTTAAACACAATAGCAGCACATTTCAGGGCTGGGAAGCAGAGAGGAGGGATTGTGCCAGCACAGGTTATGAATTTTGGTGACGCAGAAACCAAGTCTGTGTGGTCATTAAAAATTTCAGTTAATGGTTAATTGTCTTTTTTTTTTTCTTTCTTTTGTTATGAAACTGCATGTCTGATTTCCACGAGGGATGTAAATGGAAGTAAGTGGGAATCATTGAAAGGTATTTTATGTCCTTTCTGCACTCTAATAGGTGTAGTAATGAATGAACAAAGAGGACTTTTTAATGTTATGCTGAGGCAGAAGGTATTGGAAATACTCACAAAAATCTCAGTGAAAACAAATGTTACTTTAAACAAGAAACCCAAAGCACAGGGAATCTCAGTAAAAAAAAAAAAAATCTGTATTTTGGGCTCTTGCACCAAAATAAGGAAAAGACATTTGCTTTGCTTATCATCTGCAATCAAAAATAATCAGAAAATAAGGGAAAAGCTGTGCATTTGAAAATTTTCTACTGAAAACATTACACAAACAAGTTATCTGCTACAATCTATGACTTAGAAACTGAAGTCTGTAATAAAATACAATCCACTTTTCTCATGTAATATTAGTAATGGCAATCTAAGATGCTTATCTATTTAAAAAAAAAAAGTCTGGGTAAAATTCAAGGCAAAATCTTTCAGAATGGGGCCCCCAGCTGCTCTCCCCAAGCCTTTTACAAGGAGAACTCCTGGAAGTCCAGGGGAGTCAGAATGGGGCCCCAAACACAAAAGCCAAGATGCTTTTTGGCAGGATTTCTCTTCTCAAGAACAGCACATCAATGGCCACGAGGACAAAATACAGGCTCATCACTGAAGAGCAGTAAAGTGGATCTGCTCTCCCCTTGTTTCTGTTCTCTTCCCACCTGCAATGTGCTTCTTTCAGCACATCAGCATGGCAGCTCTGAGATTAGTGGTACTCTGAAAAGCTAAAACAGTTCCATGTTTGATTTCCTGAAAAGCTAAAACAATTGCATGTTTGATTTCACAGTCAAAATTTCTTTACCATTACAGTGTAGACAGAAATATTGTATCATGATCTGGAGGCCCTTCCCAGGAAACAACACAATGCAGGCAAATTTATATGCCTAGAAGCCGAAAAATGCACTTGATTGCAGCACTGTAACTAAATGATTGCACTGGCTTCAGTGGAGCTCCCCAAGATGAGAGGAAACAGGGGTTCTGTGCTATGCATTCCCCTCTGCAAGACTCCATCTAAAGAGACTGCACAAGCAAGAGAGTGGGGGGAAAAAAGCATCACTCCAAACTGAAAGAGGATGAAACATAGCACAAAATTACATACAAACATTTAACAGCCCAAAGAGGATGATATGGTCCGTGAAGACCTGCCCTCGCAACCTCAGGAAATACAAATCAATCTGGGTTTCATCATCTGAAACTTGAACTTCTAGCTAGTAGCTCTGTGCTCTTCCCCTGCCTTCTTCAAAAACTCCTCCTTGAGCTGATTTACACTATTTGCTTCTACTGCTGACTTCGGCAGTTTGTTCCAGACTGTATTTCAACTACCCTTTGTGTAAAACTGTTCTGTCTGAATATATCGGAGTCCCTAAATTCTGGTACACATATTGGAGTGGTTACAGGAGTAATTTTAGTGAGGCTGGCAGCTGGCCTAACTCGTGCTCTGATCTCTCCTCCCCTCCCTCCACTGAACAGTGAATACTTTGCCATCAAAGTCAGGGCAGCTAGAGAGAGTCTGCTGCAGCCAAGTGCCCAGGGGGACAGAGCCTGAACTTGTCACACTTTGGCAGGACACTGTGGCCAGAGCAGCCTCCCTAACCTTTACAAGAGGACCAAAGCTGTGAAGAGCAAAGAGTAAGCAAATAGAGTAGAGCAGGACTCTATGTCTTGCTGTGTTGAACAATTTGATGCTATTCACAGACACTTCACTTTCCACAAACATTTTCACAGGTAACTGTTGGTTAAAAACAAAACAAAACAAAACATTGATATAAACAAACTCTAAAATAAAGTTGAATGCAGATATTTGTGAAAACTGAGCTTTATTTGTTATTTTTCTTTAATTTTGGATGAAAGAAAGTACAACCTTTATTTGGGTCTCAACTGCAGCTGCACATTGGCAATTAAGTGGCTGAGAAGAAATGGGAGAGTGAATAGCAGCCTCCAGATCTTGAATAAATTGTCAGTTGATCTTAAACAGGAAGTACAGGATTCTTAGTTTTGACTTCTGAGGATCTGCATTTTCTAAAAGATGATTGCTTGCAAGTGTATTTTTAAATCCACTTTTGTGCATGAACTAAGGTTAGGAAAGAGGCAGATAATCTATCAAGTGTGCCATAACTTTTAAATGGAGGTGACATATTTTTCCCAGTCAGAACAACTTTCATCAGGAATATTTTTGGAAATTTAGAAAATCTCTTTGATGTCAAAAAACTGTTCTCACATTCTTTTGAAGCAGACAAAAGGTCAATGTTAATTGCAATATGTTGTAAATCATATAGATTAGTTTCAAGAAAATATTTAAGGGAGATATCTTATATGTGACATTCATTCTTCAGCCAGCCAGACATGGATGATGTTTAATTTATAAAGATTTAAAAGGATGGAAGTCTCTTACAAAATACAGAATTTAATGAAATTCTTCTGTTTTGTTACCAATTCACAGATATCATCTCTTCTTATTTATGGAGAGAAGTGTATTAATCATCACATGCAGAGTTGCAAATTCAGCAGAAACATAAATTATCAACCCTAAACCTCAAATTCTTTCAAAGGATCTGTGAAACTAAAAGTTTTGAATAGCCTGGATAGAACAAATGGACAAGAAAAGATAATGCATCTTTTGAAACGCAAACCTGCAGAGATGTTATGCTCAATTACTCTGACAAAAGATTTGGAAACCAACAATATCCCCTGTGGAATACCACTGCTAAACTGGAATGCTAAATCAAAAGCTCAAAGTTAAGCAAGAATAATATAGCATAAGCCACATTAAATGTGTGTAATCCCTAAAGCTAGAACACACTTGGATATTTATTAAATAACTATTGCTACCTTTGGGGGATGGGGCAAGGTAGGAGGAAGAGTTCAGATTAGTAAAATATTAGTAAAAACACCACTCTGGATTCCACAAGGAGGGATGGTGGGGCTGGGCAGGCTGCATCCCCACTGCAAGTCTTCTGGTGCTTAGCCAGGGAATGCAAAGGTTGTTTCAGCATCTAAACCAAGGTTTGGAACACAGTGGTTGCTTATTTATCTTCATGGACAACAAAAAGCCCTACTGGAACCTGAGGCAGGGAGGAGCTGCTTGGAAGGGTTTGGAGGAAGGAGCAATGACAGCTGTGGTGGCAAACAAGCAGCTGCTGGGTGCAGGAAGAATTCCAGCAAGCCACTGGGAAAGGAGCTGCAGGAACCTCAAGGATGCCATGTTGCAATGGTGTGTGGAAATGGCCTGCTTGATTTCCAGGGAATCCTTTCAGCCAGCCCACAAGGAGCAGAGGTTGCATGCAAGCAAAACCTTCCATCTGGTGGGAGAAACGGGGCTGCATGCAGCCACCTACCGTGGGATCAGGGCAGGGCACAGCGGGGAGAGCTTTTCCAGGCAGCTGATGTTACCAGCAGCGTTCATCACCCTGCCTGGCTGGGATGGTTGGGAAGCTGCACATTTGGGATGCATCTATCCCGACACTGCTGTTGAGTAGCAAGCAATGGAATGTGGGCTGCTTCTGAGGGACAGCGATGACGTTGCCAAAAACGCACTAAGAATACAAGTCCAATTTAGGCCAGTCAGTTCTTATTATCTTCACTGAGATGGCAAGTCCATATTTTTGGCTGCACAGAGAGAAAGGGATCATCTTTCTGGACTACAGGCCTGACATGCAGAGCTGCTGCAGGGGCAGCTGGAGGGCTGTGGGTCTGGAAGGGCCTCAGAACACAGCAGGTGGGCATTGGAAACCTGGAGTTCCTGAACTAGGGCATAAGTGATAGGATTACAGACAAGGAAAACACCTAGAAAAAAATAGGTGAATGATGGTGTAATTTTACTGTACCTATTCTGGGTGTTTCCCTTGAATATCCAAGGTCTGTGCCCTAGATAACTGGGGTGCTGCAGGAGCAGCTCTGCTACACTCCTTGTTCTCCAGACAGATATGCCAGTCAGCAGGGGATCATTATTCACGTGGAAAAGGATGAATTTGTTGATTGATGTTAAAAGCTGATAGGGAAGTTGAAAGGACAACAAACAAGAAGAAATACAGAGCACACAACTGTGGTTTTAAAGTTAATGGGTTTTTCCCATCAGGTAATGCTGCATATGAAATAATAATGGTGCTAACTAAAACATTAGTTACTACTTGATGATGACACTTTACATCTTTCTGTAAACCTCTTATTGACACTAGCAGAATCTCCTGTGAATAAGGGAGAATAATGTCCTACATCAATATCTGGCATATGTAATGTGTTTATATAATCCAGTCCTCTTCACGGAATTAATTTGATCTGTCTGGTTTGGAGCATGTACTGCTGGTTACCGTGCTCCCTGTGTGCTTTTATTTCTTGAAGATGCAGCTTGTTCTGTTTTTCTGGCATCTTGGCTGCCTATTGAATGGGGGTAAGAGCACAGACTTAATGGCAATCTACTGACAATTACAGTTGCCAAACCAGAGCTGTGTTCGTGTGGGATGCAAACAACAGCCACTCATCCTTCAATTTCTCAACACCAAATTGACAAGTAGCTCTTAGAGAAGTTTCACTTCTAAATTATTAAGTAAAAGAGAAAGAAAGAAAGAGGAAAAAAAAAGGCTAGGAAATTAGAGACGCTTACTGAATTACTCCAGTGAACAATATTGATTGACAAATCCAGTCCTAAAAATCAGAATTAAAATTAACTGCACTTACCGCATCAGTCAGTCACATTGCAGAGTTTGAAAGTCTGGCATGAAAGATGAACAAATGCTGTGAAAGATAAAACCAAAATGCAATTACAATATAAAAAAATATTTGCCAGTTATATTTTATACAGGAGTAACACATCCTCACAAGTTTGAAAACTTTGCCTTACCCAGAGGGAGTGAGTAATTGCTTATCTTGAAACTTTTTCAAAAAGTTCTAATGCAAGGGGTTTAGCTATCAATCAAAATCAAATTAAAAGGGTTTACGGCAAATGAATCAAAGCAATACAATTTTATTTTTTCTGATGAGATTTATTTACATAGTGAGATTAAAAATGTCTCAGATTTATGCACCCACTCTAGGAACATGAATTTCCCAGATTTGAAACCTTTAATGCAATAACCTTTACCCTGGTTTGAGATAAGCCTGTGTCAGCATTTATAAAGTAAGATCTTTCTAGCTGTTTGATCCAGTATAATAAACCACTTCCTCCTCCTGTGTTAAATGATAACTTTTACTCCTTTAAGGCCCCTTTCCTTTAATCCAGCATTTCCATTCCATTTTCCTCCTCTTCTGTAGTTCTACCTCCAGATCTAGAGAAATTCCAGGAAAATTTCCCAAGAGATAAACATGAATATATTTCTAGAAACACGTAGAGGACTAAAAGGCCTGTCTGGAGTAAAATCAGTGGTAGCACTGCCTGGGATTACACTGGAGATTCAAAAGATCTGCAGCTGTACTTTCCCTGCTGAGGCACCACTGGGTGCACCCATCCAAGGAAGGGTGTTGTACCAAAGGACAAACTTGTGCTGCTCAGACACATATGGAGTAACACATGCACAGAGAAACACATTTTCTTTGCTGGTTTCGGTCATTAAGACCATCTTCCTGGATTTAATTACTAAAAATGCCAAAATACCATTCTTAAATAGCCATCTCATTTACTGCCTACCTTTCAATTAACTTCATTTTTTTCCAGACCTTGACCCAAAAACGTTGTCAGTTTTCCCTTAAGAGTAGCCATGGAAGTTTTATTTCTTACCAGCCTTCAATGACTAATATTTGTTGTTCCTTCTTCTTTTTATAAAGTGCATTACCAATAAGGCACAAAGAGACCAAACACAGCTAGGTTAGAGTACTAGAGAAAGGGTCATGTTATATTTTCCACAAATTTTTTTAATGGTACAGTTGCTCAGGACTGGGAAGCTGCTGAGCTGTGCTCAGTGTTCTACAAATAAAATCGGTGTCCAAGACACAGAGAGAGCATGTTATTCTTCATGGTGCATCTTAAGCACTGTGGAAGTTTCCCTGTGAAAACCTGAGAGGAGGAATTATCAGCAGGGCACTGAAGGGACATGCTCAGTTAGTTAACAAACAAGGCACACTTCCTTCGTTAGGCCATGCCACACATGGATACCTGCTTCCGGCATCTCCATAATCACAGTGACAAGGAGCAGGACTTCTTCTGCCTGCCATGAGGCTTTCTGGATCACTGGAGATGATTTTCAGAGCCTTGCTGCACAGATTCTGCCAATTTGTGTTCAGGCTCTTTTACAGGCTGGAACAAGTAGCCAAACAAGCTCCTGGCACAGGAGGTGAGTCTGAGTGCCCAGGCTGCACAGCACCTATAGCAAAGTGCAAATAATCAATAACCAGGGTGTGCCCAGGCTGCACTGCACCTATAGCAAAGTACAAATAATCAATAACCAGAGTGTGCCCAGGCTGCACTGCACCTATAGCAAAGTGCAAATAATCAATAACCAGAGTGTGCCCAGGCTGCACAGCACCTATAGCAAAGTGTAAATAATCAATAACCAGAGTCTGAGTGGCCAGGCTGCACAGCACCTATAGCAAAGTACAAATAATCAATAACCAGAGTGTGCCCAGGCTGCGCAGCACCTATAGCAAAGTACAAATAATCAATAACCAAACTCCCCGTAATTTACCATCGTGCCAAAAACCAATCAAGTAACCAACACTGCTGACCTAACAGTGGCCAGGGAAGAGCTGTGCTCATTAGAAACTTGTCACAGGTTTATTCTTTGATCCTTTGCTCAGTCTTCTTGCTCATCTTATTTTGTTCCCTCTCACACAAACCAAGTTCTTGTGACATACAGAAAAAGGAGCTGTGTAAGACAGGTGTTCAAGTCCAGCCTCAGGCACCATGCAGCTACCCAGGTAGGATATGGCATTTGGCCCATCTCCCATTCCCACTGACCCTTGTCCTGCAGGGCAATGGGAGTATCAGGGACAGCCAGCAGCAGCACTTGCTCTCAAGTGCTGTTTTCCCCTGCACTCCCCATGTCATGAGCCCTGGGCTCGTGCAGAACTCACGGGCTGTGCACAAATGTCTCACATGCCACACACACCGTGCAAATCTGCTGCTCTTGGGTGGGGACAGCACAGCTCCACAGCTCAGGACTCTGCAGCCAGGGACCAACAACAAAAGAATGGTGCTTCCAGTGTATTCTGGGTGTTGAAGTGCTGGTGAGCTGCCTTTGGCACAGCCCAGGTGAGAGGTATTTAGGGGGGCTGTGTCTGAAACAATGGAGCTGCTGAAGGCACAGGCTCTTCTGCAACAGGTGAGGGGGAGACAGGGTGTGGCAATCCCTTGAGATCAAAAGAAGGCAAATAGCCCAGTTAGCAATAAAGGTTGACCACTACAGTCCAAATAATTCAATTTAAAATACTGCAAATCTACTCCTGCAGCATATAATATCATCATGAGCACGTCTATTCTAACCCACTGATGACCTCAGGGAGTTTGCAAGAATATTACTTCTATTTTCCGTCCTTTCATCCCTGATGTATACAGGCAGACTTAGCTATGTCTGCAACAAGAAAAGCCATTATGTCTTAAGAAAAAAAAATGACCACTCCCATTATCTGAATGCCAAATTTCATATATTCAATTCACTAATATCCCACACCAGCCTTTCAGTTCAGTGAAATGAGATGGGTTCAGATCTCTAAAATCACCAGGATAGAAGCAACATTTTTGTCAATTGCAAACCATAGCAAGAAAAACACAGCTGACATGCTAAAATATGAAAAACTGCCATTATATTTAAGGTGTTTCTAGGAAAGAATATTACATTTATTATTGTGAATAAATTCACAGATTCACTATACATCAGACATTAGGCTTTATTTTTCTGTGTAAAATAAATATAGCAGGAGTATAAGATTATGACTTCACTATTATTTTGTAAGACCATTTAATTTAAACAGAGATGCCTATTCACCTGATATCATAAAAACGAGAACAGAACCATCAAATTATTGTACAGCACAAGCACATTGTACATGAAGACAACATAGGTAGACTTTCTTGTGAAACTGCTGGGTTTTATCACTGTTTAATGATTTGTTGCACTATTTATAGGATAAACAATAAATCTAACATGATTCATCATATTAGCCAATAAATCATGAGACAAATCATTAGGCAGAGTGATAAAATCAAGTGTTTTAGAAATAAGTTAATCTATGATGCCAATGCCTAATCTAAATAGTTGCTTAAAAACCCTATTTACTAATCATTTTTACATAAAGAAAGACTGATGATTATGTAGATTAAATGTGTACTTATTCCTATAATCACATGTTCTCTGCTGGTCTGTTTAGAAAGGGAAAAAAAAGATTAAAAACATCCACTGGAAAAAAAAGTAACATCATTTTGATTGTATTTGTATATTTATGAAGGGCTTTCTGCACCACTTTTGAATCTGCCTTCGATTTTGGGGAAGAAATGGTTAATTCAAGCATGCTGCAAGGTTGCTGGACAGACATTATCCTCAGCCATGAATTCCGTAATATCCTAATTAACAATTTCATTAAGATGTGATGGCTGGTTCTAATGCTTCTTCATTCTTCAGCCTGAATATAACCCTGTAGACTTTCTCATTTGTGACAACTGTGTTTATAGCTTCTCTACCCATAGAGCTTCATGGCACTTTGAATTATGCTCAAGAGTATATGGGCATCACGTCACATTTGTGTGCCTGATATCATACATGACTCCTGCGCTCCAGCCAGGGTCCTTAATGTACGTTCTACAGATGGACTACCCTCTGAATGCTTAGCCAGATATTAAGTTAAATCTTTTTGGAGTCAAGCTTGTTTCACATCAGTTATACAAACATATTGGTTCCCTTAAAAGGACAAATGCACTGAGAATAAGACAGGGAATCTAGGTCGGAAATCTAGGAAGATCATTTTAAATTTCAGTTTAGCCTTTAAATTTGAAAATCTCTTCTGTGGGAATTATTGTTATCTGTGGAGGGTTTGTTTTCATTTACTTAATCCCAAAGAGAAGTAGCTGAGCAATATTTATCAAGAAGTAGGTAAGCAGCATAGTTGGCTTAACATGAAAGAAACAAACAGCAAGGCAACCTCCTTCCCTCTCACTTTCTATTTTGTATTAAAATGCAACAAACCTGAAAAGATAGTGACAAACCAACATGATGTTATCTAGTTCAGGATTTTTCCTCAAAAAGGAAAAAAATGTTAACGTTTGTTTGCCACTGCCTGTCTATCTATCTATTTATCACATTGAGACTATGTCATACCTACTGTACCTCCTCGATAAGGCTAATCTTGAGAGCAAGATATTTTCTTCTAACTGAAAGAATATGTTTGAATACAAAAAAAAAGCATCTTTAATTAGGGCTGTGACCAACTGTTTACTTGTCACACAGTAGGGTGAACAAACCCCTCCAGCTCCCCAAGTGCACTGGGGAAGGGGAGAGGAGGGGCAAGCCTGGCCCTGGGAGGGGGGCTGTGTCACTGAGGCTGAAGGGAGCAGAGGGGATATTGTTGGGTTTGTTGTTTTCTCACTTTTTATCTCAATCCATACAGCATGTTTTATAAAAGATGTCTGAGACACAACTGGAGGAGAGAGAGCAACGTGATGCTTTGTGCAGTACAGGCAGGGATGGTTTGTTTGTATCTTTGTTCAGTTTATAATGTTCAGACATCCCATACATATAAAATGTAATAACCAGGAGCATGCCAGAATCATATGCCTGCAGTCCCCTGTTATTCTTTTAGAACCTGCTTATCTTTTGCTTCACTATTTCCTGATGACACTGAAGGTCAGATTTTTAAAGGCACTTAGATGCCTCATTTATTGAAATCAATGGGAACTAGGTGCTTAAACATCTTTGAAGAACTAGCCCTTTTAATGTTTATTAACAATGCCTCAGATGAGGGTACATCCCAGAAAACATAATAATTGCCTTCCTTATTAACTGTGGTGTGTCAAGATAAGATAGAATCAAGTCCTCAGACTCATCTCCTCTCAATGATTTCCTAAATGAGATCAGTTCCCACTTACATCCTGAATGACCAAGGGTGACTAAATCAGAGCAATGAAGTATGTTTACGTCCTTGAAACTCAAATCATCTTGCAGACACTTCTCCCAGTGTTGCTGATTCACATATTATCAAGTCTTAAAATGTTTGTTGTTTTTTTCCAACACTCAGCTATAATCATTTTAAATTCAAGAGAATATCTCCCTTTCCTCTTCAGGTAAAAATGAAACTTTTTCTTTCCCTTGGGAACTTAGACTATCACATGTGAACTATGGAACTACAGAAAGAATTATTTCTGTGTATTTCTGTCCTCATACTTTTAGTCTGGTGGATTCACATACACCTTGTTCATCAATGCATGGCACAAAGCAGAGGGATCTCCAAGTCAGCCACAAGGCTACCTCTCACATCTTTGGACAGGAAAATTAAAAAGTCAGGAACAAAACATCTCTAAGAGAGGCTTTTGGATGCCTGGTAAGGGAGAAGTAGGGAAGCGGAAGGGAGGGACTGTTTTCCTGACAGATCAGTGTCAATGAAGAATCTTTCCAACCTCTAGAATGAGCTTTGGATGAAGCCCTGAACTGAACCTCCTAAGGCTCAAGCCAGGACATTCCAGCATTTCCCCTTGTTCCTGTAAAGGCAGATTTCCATCAACAATCATCTCTACCTTTTGCTTAACTGTGGACACCTTTGGGGACTATTCCTGGTGGGAACCTTCCTCCATTTTTGTCTCCTACAAGCACAGCAATCACATTTCACCTCTAGAAAATCTCTCCTGAGGGTTATGTACCTCATGTACCAACCAACAGGTGCCTGAGCCTTCATGAGAAATTCACACCTGTGCCTTTAAAGTCATCCAAACCGATTTTGGGGGTTGTGATTCTCTTTTTCACCACTGTCTCTTTAGTTTACTCTGCCTTTTTAATCCCCCCATAGTGAGAGACCAGCAGACCAGCACTCTGGGCAGTGAGCAGGATATGTACCATGAGATTTATTTAAAGCATTTGCCTGAACAGTGAAAGGTTTGAGTTCAGGCTTAACTGCAAGAGATCCTCCCAACTTCTCACACTGTTTCCCTCTAATCACCAAAACAACAGAAACAACAACAAACCAAACCAACCAATCAACAAACACATTTTGGGAGATTTTTACTCTTGTTTTTCACCTAATTTTCTTTTCTCTTTGTCAGCCACCAGGTGATTGCTTGGAAGTCACAGTCTGCACCTGAGACCCCTGAAATACAGGGATTATTTTTTAATCTGTCTCAGGAACTACTAGGGAGAAGACTTGGATTCATGTTGTGTTTCTGTAGAAGCAGGTGACTCCTGGCCACACCACCTCTCCAGGGTAACTGCTTCTAAAGCCTGCTAAATCAATTTTAACACTCTGCTGTTTAATAACAGCATAAAGCACAGCCCTTGCATGGATTTAATTAGAGCCATGCAATCGACATAGAGCACACAGAGCAGTGCTGCATTGAAAGAAACCCACTCATTAGCTCAATAAATTCAAGACTGACTGGACAGGCACTTCTTAAAAATTAATTTTTTGAGTTATTATGATCAGCGAAACTACCCCAACAGTCACTCACAGATAAAATTCTAATATTTCAAGAAGCTCCCTTACCTACAACATCTGTTGACATCAGCAGACACCCTGTGCCCATTTACATGCAGGGCCAGGGCTATTTCATACATCAGCACTGATATGCTTTTTCCCATCACTATTCAACCCAGATGTGTTCAAAGTGATAATCAGGTCATGTGGGAACTGCATGGCTAAAAAGCTGAGTAGCACTGAAACTGTCTTCCTGTAAGTTTTTTGTATATCTAGATTTTAGAGTCAGGGATTAAGAGGTTCTTATTTAAGACATTCAAAATTATTTCTCAAGTAGTACTGCAAAAACATTTTACAGTGAATTACTTTTTGAAACATATTTTAAACAGAAACACATCACCATATTTTCTGTGGGCTTGGAAGCTTATGTTAAGTTTCCAAATAAGTCAATTCTATAAAGATAACATCTTTTCTTTAAAAAAAAAGTGTTGCAAGCTAATACTGTACATAACAAATAAGCTTTAATTAAAATTTAAATTGAAATCTGTATTGGCTAATCACTCCTCAACAGGAAATATTTTAAGACAAGGTTTTCACAAGCTCTCTGGTCAAATGTTTTGGTGCTTAGTACCTATAATTAGGGTAAAAATGTCAAATCTTCTGTTCACCAAAATCTAAGTGAGATTTACTAAAGTGTTTGATGTCCATCTGTTCCTGCTGTGACATTTACAGCTGACTTGCTACACAAGCTCAGCACCCAAAACGCTCAAGTCCTCTGGGAATCTGGATGTGTTTTGACAAACAGTATGTGAGCCCAGGTAGAGCCTCTGCTGGTTTAAAATCGAGTTCCAGCTGCAGAGGATGGGCTATGCTGCAAATCTGTCCTGGAACCATTAGCACCACACTGCCTTGCCTTTCCTTTCACACAGCTCTTCTGAGGGGGTTGTAGTGCACATAATACTTGCATTAGTATAAAAATTGTTGGTTTTTTCCCTTTAAATTTACACACAACTAATTTCCTGATTACCTAGTTTCATATCTGACAGCTCTCCTACATACAGAGACACTCAGATCACTTAGGCCATGGGTGAAAGTCAGCTCCAGATGAAGAGTGAGTGAAAACCACCCCAAGAGATGAGTGCAGAGCTGGATTTGCTGACCCATGAGCCTGTTCATTACCGATGGAGGTAAATAGCTGTAAGATTATTAACAGTGAGACCTGAGGCAGTCATAAAGCCCTGCCTAAGGTGATTTGATCACCCTATACTTTTAACCCATTATA
>JAKEPQ010000743.1:15272500-15370000 GCA_024500445.1 Entomyzon cyanotis
GTCCTTAAAATCTATCATCATTATAAAAAGCTTGGACATTGTTAAACCTGGGATGCTGTGTGCCCAGCTGGATTAATTAATACCCACTACTCATTGACCTTTCACTGAGAATGTGGACAATCACTCCCCCAAAGACAGATGATTCTCTCCCTTGCCTTACATTGATGATGCATACAAAGCCTTTTGATGCAAAGAGAGGGAAAAAAATCTAATAAGTGTACAATCACAGCTCATGTCATGTTCTCTTCTATGTTAAAGGAAATTTCATAGCATATTCCAAGGAGTGTGTATCAGTAAAATCCCTGTGCAAAATTCAGAACATCAGCTCATCAGGCACACCTAGTCATTCATAATACACCAGACTCTTCACAGATGTACAGACATGCAGCTCTGCTGGTTGCAACACAATTCTCTGAGATTGCTGACTCTCCTTTAGTGCAAATTATGACCAGTGTTTTACAGAATATACAACTGTTCATATATCCTCTGCATTCCTGTTATGTTAAAGAATTGGTGCAGTTTACTGTGTTTGTTGTGTTAGACAAGAAATAATCTGTGTTGAACTTTTAGCCACATGGAGTCTTTACAGTGCTGTTCTCCAGTAAAGCGCAGTCATTATCTAGCAGCACACACTGAAGGGTGAAAAAGGAACCTATCCAAGTCAAACTGCAGGAGACACATAAGTTGGAATTAGACCAGAACACCAGGGCTAATTTCCACTATCCTATAATAAGTACACGATAACTTTAATGACCACAAATGGTCAAAATCCCAGTGTCATGTCTTATCCGACTGAACGCTGACAGCTCCAGCAAAGCCATCGGTTAGCACCATGCCTGTGCACCCAGCATTGACTCTGGAGGCACAGCACTGCCCACCAGAAAAAGGAAAGGCAAAGCTGTAGTTGCTTTTATTGCCTATCTAAACAACCATTTATTTCCTATGACCCTGAACCTGAAATGACTTAAACAGATATGCTATGAGAGGTACAGAACCAGCACACACCTAATTTTATGTATCATAGTAGCTACAGTGAACTCAGGAAAAAAAAAAAGAAAAAAAAAGGGAAAAAAGTATATAAATGCTACTTAACTTATTTATCCTTCCCCAGTTCCCCTCATTTATGGCTCAAAGATTTTCTGTATCAGAGTTCGCATGTTTTTATTTAATAGCTTTTAATGGATTCCCCTTCCATGAACTTGTTTGGTTCAGGCTTGAATCTGTGTCAACTTTCAGCACCCTGAACGACCTCTGAAATGAGTTCCATAACTTAACATGTGAGTATGGAAAAAAAAAGTCCTTTGTTTTGAACTGCCCTATTAGTTTCACTTGATGCTCAGCTCTCACGTGTGAAGAAGATACAGTCATTTTCCACTTACCTTTCTCATGTCATTCCCAGCCCTGTAGTTCTCTATCAAATTCTCCGTCAGTTGATTCTACTCCAGGCTGAAGATTGTCAAATTTCTTTCATCACATGGAGGCTGCTCCCTAAGTCTGATCACCTTTATCACTCTTCACATATTCACTCTGAAGTGGGAGCATGAGAATTACTCACAGCACTGAAGAAGCAGAATGTACCAGAGCTCTACACAGACAGTCATGTTTTCCAATTTGTCTTCTATTTCTCTCCTAATAATTCCTAACTCAGCTTGTGTGTGTTTTTTTCTGACCAATTCACCTGAAGTCAATGGAATTGGGAATTACTCAACTTTTGTTTTTTAACATTGTGCCCAGTTGTCCCCACAGCAACTACCAATGCTGATCATGTCAATGCTGTGATACCTCTGGTCCTTTTAAAAGACATTACCTGCTATTTGTGAATTTCAACTGTCCAGCTAAGCTTTCAAGACATTATTTTCACATAGAGAATAACATCAAACCCTTCTATTTATCCAAAGATGAGTTGTCAACTAGTTCTGTCTGTGTTTTCTGAAGGAAATAAGAGCAGACCCTCACAGAAAAGCTTGCTAAGAGTGAAGTTTGCTGTTACCTAAAGAGGCTGGGGCTAAAACTACTTACCATGGACAAAGACAAAATCTTTGGGGACCTTGATGTGGGTAAAAATAAGTCTGTGTCCTGTCCAGACAAATACACAAAATCTCAGGCTACAGCTGATTTAACTTAACTCAAAAGATTGAAGGAACTCTGAAACTGAGTGGAGACAGTGACCAAGGAGTTTAGAATCCAGAAAAGTGAAATAGAGATTAGTTTCTCTCACCAGCAGGCAAAACCACCAAAAGCAAGATGAATTTCACATAAAGCCCCAACACTGACTCAATCAGTTGAACTGCAGCATTGTCTCTGATTGTCCAGCTCAGCTAAGATCTTACTGTTACAGGCAAGATTTCAAATATTCCTCATCCCACCTGGGAGAAAAATAAGGTTATACATGTGCTACAGGGAATGTAATCTGAATACAACAGTGCTTGTTCTGTGCCCATCAATGTCAAAAATCACCTGTAAAATCAATATAACCAAAAGGGATTTCCAAGAGGGAAAGAATTAATATTACACTTGGTTTCTCACAATCCAGGCTGGATTTTGAAGCACTGAAGAAAAATAAACATCTCTGAGCTAAATAAATAGATTCAAAAGTCAGTAAGTCTAACAAAAAAACATGGCAACATAGTTCTCCATAATCCAAATAATGAAAGCACAAAAAAGTGGTTCAATGACTAATCTTTAAAAATCAATTAATAAAAATTTTATTCAATGGATTATAATCTTCCTTTTATTTCCAGATTTATTTGTAGTCCACAAATGCTTGTCAACAGCAGTATGTAAAGACTAGCTAGGACTGGGCAGAGAAAACAGATAGCAGCTCTTGTTTGGATTCACAAAGGTAATGCTCATATGCTGTAGCTGAGTCTCATTTGGAAGCCGTTCACAGGAATTAAGGTAGAGGATAGATATGCCATATATATGTATATTTACAGAACATCAAGATATAGACATAAAATACATAACAAAAAGGCTGACATCAGGACAGATGGCTGGTTCCTACATTTTTGCCAGGATATGGCTTCCTCTCTTCAATTACGACTAGATTTGTCATGTTCTGATTATGTATTGACATAGAATTGTTACATCCAATCACATAATCAAAACTATGCTACTAATAAGAAAAATTACATTAAAATAATTATAAAATATTCCCACTACAAATCTTTATGCATTTCTATAGATGTCTTCTGAAATTTAAAAGCAAGTCAGAAGAGCAGGGTGGGAATCCATATTTCTTTAGATGCATAATATATGTAATAGACACTCAGCCTGATTTTGAAAAGAGCCAAATTAGGATAGAAAGAAAAATACACTGTAAGTGGAAAAAAAAATACATTGTAAGCAAAAATATACAATTATTCCAAAGACAAAATGGAAACATACACACCACATAGTTTCAGTAATAAATCGGAAATTACATAACATGAAAAAATACTATAAATCCTTGGTCTGCCACTAATTCCACACTGATATTATCTTTATCTATTGATTATACAGAACCCTAGATAGCAAGTACTGTTTTCTTCATGTTATATAAGAACAGTAACTATAGAAGTCCTGAAAATGGACTTCACCCTTCTCTCACAGTTAAATTTTGTATATTCACAGAAACAGATTTAGGCAATAACATGGCAGTTTTGAAAAATCTGCAAACACATAATTGGAACACATTAAATTACTTTGGCAGAGGGGATACCACAGGAGAACTCAAAGGTGGACATTTTTCTGAAGCTAAATCACAAAGATGACTAGAAGGCCTGAACATATAGTTAACATTTACTCTTTCCATGTGAATTTTGTCCTGTATTGTATCAGGAAAGCAAATGATAGCATTTTTTAATTCTGTGTTATACTGCCCTTCTGAAAGCATTCTTCGTATTCGATTGCACCATCTGGTTGGCAATTTGCCTATGTGTCCTTCCTGCTTTCTCAGAAACTAAGTGTGGATGTGCTTAGGAAAGAAATGGGAAACATTGCCACTCAAAGGGTTGCCTGCCTGCACCATTTTAACTCTGCTCCCATTCTTGCACCTTTTCTTCCATCCCATCACCATGTTCCTGATCCTGACCATCCCTGTGGCCATGGACTGGGTTACTTCCATCAATGATGATATCAAATGTTTAAATTCCAAATAGCTTTGTAAAGAAATGATGTCGCTGTTGGCCGGCTAGGGGGGGGCTGGCCCCAGTTTTTAAAAAAAGAAAAGGGGGAGAGAAGGGATTTTTTTTTTTTTAATTTTATTTATATAGTCTAAAAGGACCTCCCCGGGGTGGGTCGGCCCCCCCCCCCCCCCCCGCCCGGCTGGCCCCCCCCCAACTAACTCAAGAAAGAGAAAGTTTTAAAAAAAACAAAAATTTTTTTTTTTTTTAAAAAAAAGAAAAAAAAAACGGCAGGAAGAGACCCAGCCACAAAAAAAAGCTTCCATGTATTCCCTCCACAAACAAAGGCATTTTAGGGTTGCTTTATGGGGCTTTATTTAAGGTGCACAGCATCTCTGTATTTTAAGATGTGTTTGTGTGTCCAGGCACATGCTTCTTCCCACTTCTTTCTCTCCATTTTTGAACATCTTGTATTTTGTTACAAGGAACGTCTTTTCCACATATTTTTCATTTTTATTTTACCTATAAGGTCTTGTATCAAAACGCTCACCATTCAATATAAAGACACCATAATGATAAAGCACCAAAAAAAGCTGCCATTTTAAAAGTTTTATTTATATCATGAAAGAGTATCAGCAAAAAGGTGGCACTGCTTCCTCTACAGCATTCTCTCTAACCACGAGACAGTCATGCTGGAGGAAGCTCACACTAGGACTACATGAAGTGGATGTAGCTGACAGTTCATTGCCCTCTCTCCAACAGACCTTGGAAGAACCCAGGTACTATCTTCCCTTGTCCTAGGCTTGCCATTTTTGATGCAATAACATTATCCAAATATAACAAAGATAAATTAGATATACCCAGCACTTCCAGCCTTTTAGAGAGTAAATATAATTTGAAGCATGAAAGGTGTGGTGGGCACCTATCTGTTGCCATGGGTCATATATAGGCCATATATGGGTAAATAAACGTTTTCTTCCAGCAGAGGTCAAGAGCTGTAGAAGACTTTGGTATTAGAAAACACACATATTAGAGAACTGATCTGATGAAGGTATTTGTCAGGATCCAGATGCAGAGATTTTGTAGAAATATCTGCGTTTCCTTACCCAGGAACTAACTGCACATCTGGAAAGACTTGCCTGGACTAGCAAGAAGTTGTTTAAAGGCTTAAGGTTAAACCCATAAGCCATTAGGAATCTTAGATAGGAGACAAGCATTAATACAGAATTCAGATCCTTCAGAATCTCAGCTCAGTTAGCACCTAATCCCACAGTTTATGGGCCATGGCTGCCAACGTCACAGCCATCAATGGTTCTTTCATGGAGAGCTCCCTATGTACCTGAGGGTTTACATTTGGGCATGCCTGGAAGCACTCCCTCTCCTCAGTGCTGATAAACTCTGGTCAGACCTTAATCCCCACCAGATTCAGGTCTGCCTACCACATTGCCTTCAGTGGATGTTCATCACCTGTCTAATTAGGTGCCTTACAAAATACAGAGTTGGGAGATCATGTTGATAGTAGCACACCTTCGTATTTTCAGCCCCTACAAAATGATATCTCCACCTTAGTGACTAACCAGTGCCAACTGCTCATTCTGTATACTCTGAGCAGCACACCATCCTTCTCCCTGGGCTTCCCCTTTCTTCCCACCTTCACTTCAAACATTGCAATAAAAATTGCAACCCACGAGTCATAAATAGAACCTATTCATTCCATTGAGAGCACTGGAAGAATGTGGTGCTCTGTGAGCATAGCAATTTATGATGCTGACTTCAGTATGAGTAGGGAAATCCCTGAGATTATACACTTCATCAGAGCAAGCTTTTTTCCCTTTCCTCACAAACGTCATCTTTGACCTCAACTTTACTCGATTCTTTTACATCTCTGTGCATCTCAAATCTCCCTGCTCTCCTGCAGAACCAACTTCGCCATTACCCTCTAACTTCTGCCTGGCTCAGCAGTAGTCTCTTCTCTTTTCTAAGCTATTTATGACTTAATTTGGTGACACAATATTTGCTGACTATTTCTTTAAATGTCTCCTTGCCAGCCTGACATAAAACAATCACGAAAATTGGAAAACTTTTAATAGGATGCCCCTGGTTTTCCATTAAAATGCTTTTGGTTATCCCACACAATGCAACTGGCTATAAGCAATATAATGAACCCTGTTTTGTTGCAGTTCTGCCTGTGACAGCTCTTGCAATACTCAAGGAATATCAGTATTTGAAACACAATGCAACATCTATATTTACGTATGCAATAGTCCTTAAAAAACCTTCTGAGTTTTCAGCATCAAAAACGCAAATATTGACCATAGCTAAGATACCCATAGTGTCTTAAATAGAACCATTATTTTACATTCTAACTATTAAGACTTACTGCAGTATCCAATATGCCAGAGCACTGTAACTGTTAGCAAACAACTTTTTAATGGGAAACCCTGTACACGTTAAAAATATGATACTGTCCCTAATCCTGTGTAACTAAAGATATCTTATACAGATCATGAAGATTTAGAAGCCTCTGAAAAACAGATGTGCCAAGCAACCCGCTAAAAGCAAGTATATATTGAATTTATTTATTAATTTATACAGTGCCCATCTCAAAGCAGAGTCTGGAATCCTGTAAAAAATAAACAAAAATTAAACCAAACTGGGCTCAGAGCCAAGAGAAATCAACTGTACCAATAAAACGGGGAGGGTGAAAGAAAACTATTCCAAAAAGATATATACGTGTCTCTATATACTGTGCTGTCTTAGTGGACACATCATAATATCAATACTGGAAGTAACAGAAATACAATTTACAGCAAGGATAGAAATACTCAAGAAAAAAAAGAGAGCAATTATGACAGAGTTAATTTATAGCTATTGAAAGCCACAGTACAGAGGCAATTACAGTAGAGGAAATACAAACTGTATAAATTTTGAATCAAGATTGAGTATGTATACTGTCACACAACATCTATAGGATTTCAGCTCCAACTATTGATCATATTCCATTTCATTCTTTAATTGCAATATTTAGACAATAAGAAAACATCACAACTGCTGTGTGAGAGCTTTTGGGTGGGTATTCCCTCAAATATATGAACTCTTATTCTATTACTGTCCTCCTTCCCATATTTTATTTATAACACATCAGGGTTTTTAGTCCTTTTTACAATTTTGATGACTTAGATGAATAATGATGAGGGAGCTGCCTAAATACAGAGCTACTATGAAGAAATGCCTCTGAGATCTAGGGCGAAAAGAGAAGGAAGAAGCACATTTTCCTTTCAAAAGGCACAAAGACCAGGCCACACAATTAAAATGGCTTTCGGCTGTGCATCCTCTCCCAGTCACAGACTGGCTCAGGTTGGAAGGGACCTCAGTGGGCCATTTGGTCCAACCTCCCTGGTCAAGCAGGGCCACCCCAGAGCACAAGCACAGGACTGTGTCCAGCTGGGGTTTCAATATCTGCAGTGAGGGAGACCCCACTGGAGAGGCAGCCTGTTCCAGTCACCCTGAAAGCAAAGTTTTTCCCAATATTCAGGTGGAATGTCCTGGAATGTTCCAATTTCTGCCTACTGCCTCTCATCCTATGCTGGGCCCCATGCAGCAGAGCCTGCTCCATCCTCTGACACCTCCCTTCAGTCTGACAGACACAGATGAGATCTCCTCTCAGTCTCCTCCAGGTTCACCAGGCCCAGCTCCCTCAGCCCACAAGTGGACACAGGGCTGAGCAGAGGGTCAGCATCCCCTCCCTGCCCTGCCAGCAGTGCCCCCCAGGATGCCCTGGCCTTGTCCCCCAGGACACCTGGCTGTCCACCAGCACCCCCAGCCCTTCTCCAGAGCAGCATCCCAGCAGCTCATCTCCCAGCCTGAACTGTGATAAATTCCCTCTGGAATCCAGGCAATCCTCCCCAGTTCCAGTTTGAGCATTACCTTTGTCCTGCCCCTGTGAACTTCAGTATGTTCTCAGCCACCTCCTCTTTTGTCTTCCTAGTTTTGGAAATAATGCCAAGATCAGGCAAGCTGCTGTGGAGAAAATTAAAAAAGGACATTAAAAGTGGATTACTACAGAGACTGGGTGGAGGACTGAAATGAAATAGAATGCAGTAACAGCACTCCAATAAACAGCTAAGATGGAAACAGAGTGAATGAACATGAGAATTGCAACTCAAATTCTATAGCATGGTGTCCCCAACAAGGAACATGGTGTAACACTGTAAGCACAGACAAAGGAAATGACTTAAGGCTATTAACTTAATTCTTACCTTAATTAGGTATTTACTAACTTTCCAACTGCAAGGTTTTCTTTTAATGCAATTTTCTGTATATAATAACAAACCATGTATCTGATTTAACTTTAAAACCATTTAAAACCATTTAACTGATTTTGATGCAAGAGAATGATAAATTGGAAGTACAGAGTCATGAAAAGCCCATGGCATACAAGTTGTGATGACTGCTGTGGCATCTGCCATAGTTTTCAGATCTGAATTGCTCTTTAGCAATTCCCAATGTGTGACCATTTCTTCAGACACTTTCTGAGACTGGCCATAGTATAAGTAGCTTAAACCTTTTTCATACAGACTCTTCTCAAAATCTCATTAAAATCTCATTTAAAATCTCTGGAAATGGGAACAGTTCAACTGATGTGGATTGAAATCCTTGGACTTTGCAAGAACATCTTATTTCTGAATGCATAAAGCCACAACTCAGCAGGTACTTAGCTATGTACATACTAATTGCATACTAATAGTACTTTTGATATCAGCAGAATTGACAATGTTTTTGATATGAATCATCCACATGCCCATAATACCAAGTAAGAGATCACACTAAACTCAGAGGAAAAAGGGACACGAAAGGCCAGAAGTATGATAAGCAATGGATACATCATTATCTTACAGGCATTGCAAACAGAAGAAAGGAGATAGACAAAAATTAGTAAGTGGTCATGAAAACAGTTCAAGAAACCATATTCAAGATATCCATAAAGCCTACAGAAAGCCTTTCATTCTCTTTTCCCCCAAAGACTCAGCAAGAACTTTTATGCTTCTATAACTGGCACACAGGGATCTTGCCTTTTAAGCAATTAATTCATTAATTATAGAGCAATTCAGTATCAGATCTCACTTCTGAATGAAGCTGAAAGCAGTGGAAGAGAGGATCGGAGATTCACTTTATGCTTTTTTGTTATGGAAGGACAGTGCAGCATTTAACCCATGTTCTTTACTGGACAATCTCATGGGAAAGGGAGTTCCAGTTCACACAGCAAAACCACAGCTGAAATCATTCTGACCAACGATGGAGCAAATGCATCAATATAATACATCATATAAATGTTGGGACCAAGCCTGCAAACCCTTATTCATGTGAATAATCCCATCAATAGAGAGTCTAGATTAAAGGATACAGATCAAACCCCAGCAGAGTTAAGGTTTTAAGCTCACCATTTTAGAGAGAGATAATGTTCATATAAACATCCAAACTTCTGGGACGTTCATTCGAATCAAAGTGCAAAGCTCTCAGGGTCTGACCATTAACATGCTGGCACACAGCAATCTCTGTGAGGCAATCAAGCCCTTTCTCAAAATTATATGATCACCCCTATGTATACCCCACTTTTTAAATTTTTCAAAAGCTTTGCAGCTTTTGATTTACTGCTTTTCTTCTGGGGTTTATCAACTGCTTTTAGTTTCTTGGCACACTCCCAAACTCATCTGGGTAGTAGCATGAACCCAGTGATCTAGGCATCTAGAATTCTATCTCTGAAAAGCCAAATACCTTTGTTAGTGACACGATCAGTTCAAGCTTTCAATACCCAAACTTGCTCTCTCCTGCAGAGCACACACACAGAAATAACCATGCTCCCAATTTAGCCCACACAGCAACCCAATTGCTTTGTATTTGCTGTGTCACACTTAACCTAGCTGTTTGAAACCTATGCTTCCTATATACAATGGTAATTGGAAATGGCCTTCAACAGCATCTCAAGAACACAATTATATTATATAATGATATCTGAGAATTAGCAAGGCACCGGATCACCCTGTTTATACATAAGTAACAAGGTATGATGAATGAGAAAACCTGATCCTAGATAATGCTTTTCTGACCACCAAAATTCACTAAATGGATGATTCTAATTGCTTCCCAGTGCTTCTGAAATACTACATTCACAAAAGTTACCTCTCATAATCTATATAGATAGTCCTATTTAAAATAAAATCCACCTGTGTATGCTTCAGGCCTTACTTTAATGAAAGTCTACCCTTATTGCAGATATGGCCACACAGAGAAACCATGGAAGTGACATTACAGACCAGGATTTTCGCTTATGTAAAATGCTTTTTTAATGAAAAACTGACATTTTGCTAAAGTAATCAGCCTTGAACTTACATATAGGTAAAACACTAATCTCTCCTTCGCCAAATCCTGGAGATTGCACATCTGTTTAATCTTGGGTAAATTTTCATTGAACTATTTTTTAGAAGATTCAGAACATTCACAAACCTTATTTAACAAAGGACACATCTTTACTGTTTCACCTTTCTCTGTTAGAATTTGTTTAGGGGCCCCAAAAAAAACCCCAATGAATGCTTTCCCATCCCAAAATCATAGAATGGTTTGGGTTGGAAGGGACTTTAAAGACCATCCAGTTCCAATCTCTGTCATGAGCAGGGACACCTTCCACTGTCCCAGGTGGCTTCAAGCCCTGTCCAACCTGGCCTTGGACACTTCCAGGGATCCAGGGGCAGCCACAGCTTCTCTGGCAACCCGTGGCAGGGCCTCAGCACCCTCCCAGGGAAGAATTTCTTCCCAATATCTAATCTAAACCTGCTCACTTCTCAGTATGCAAATACCTTTTGTAGCTAAGACCCACTCTAAAAGGCACTATAAACATTATTTTTAAAATTCTTTTAACTGGTAGAGAAACTGAGTATCTAGAGGTTTCCCAGCTCTGAGGAGCTCTCCTGTGCCCAGCATTGAGTTCCCAGACAAACTCCCCTAAACAGCACTTGGCACTAGTGATGCACAGACACAGAAACACCAGTTCCCATGAAAATGGGTCCTGTTAGTAAATCCACTGCCCTGGTCATTTTGCTACTCAGCCTGGTTTTCCTTGCAAGGGTAAAAGGGTAAAGTCTGCTCCTCTCCCCTGCCTTGAGGACATGTAGATCTACAACTCTGCTGCTAAATGGAAGTGCCTGGTGCTGCCAAGGTTCAGAAAATGTTTGGGCACAGGTGTCAGGTCCTTGTCAGCCTCTGGGGCCAAGAAACAGTCTCTGCAATGTAAAATGAGACAATACATTCACAAAGCCATCATGTTTTCCCAGAACATGCTAAACTCCAAAATAAATGCATTTCAAATATTATAACACTCCTGTATTCATAAGGCTCGTTACTGTTTTTAATTTTGCTTGCTGCTTATTTACTCTTTACTCTCTTGCTTTACTGCCCTGGTGAAATTGATGTTAATTGATACCCGAAAAGAAAAGGAAAAAAAACAAACCAACAAAACCCCAAAAAAACCCCAAACCAAAGCAACAACAACAAAAACCCCCAGAAACAAAAAATAAAAAAAACAAACCCACCCAACAAAAAAACCCCCAAACAAACAAAAAACAAAACCACAATACAAACAAACAACAAAAAAAAAAAACCCCAACAAACCAAAACAAACAACAACAATAAGAAAACACACTCCACAATTCCAGAAAAGCTTGGTCCCTAACTAATCCTGCCACAGACTTGCTACTGCCAAGCTGGCACTGTATTAAAAGGTTAAAAGAACGTCTTCCAAAATTTCTGTATCCGCTCTAATCTCTCTTGTCAATCTTTTAAAGTGGCTTTTTGGCAGTGAAAGTAGCCATCTCTATTCTGTGACAAAACACTTTCAACAGAAGATGACCTTACAAGCAAATATCTCTCTGATGACTGCAGCTGTCTTAGCAGGATTTTCACAGAAACAAAGTCCCTCTGAAGATGAGAAATACTACAACATTTCCCTACAAAAAGACTTTATATCCCTCAAAAAGATAGGATTCCCTGCTTACTCTCATACATCAGCTTTTCAGGGAGCCCTTCCCCACAACTATCTAATAAATTTTGAATAGCATTCCCCAGGGACACACAGTCCCACTCCCCACATGCAGTACAGGCACTTCACTTGGTTGTGTTCTGGTTAATGAATTGCATTCTACTTAGATTGAAAAACCTCTGTTGTCCCTTGAAAATCCCCCTGACTGTCCCTCAAGCTGCTTGCCTACCCCAGTGCCACCTGTACCTGCCTGCACTGATAATGGCACAGCTTACATCTCCCCAGCTCCACAGATGCCAGTTTGCTCTCCAACAAACCCAGCCTGTTCCATGCAGAATTTCACCAGGCTGAACCCCCATATCTTATGATGGCTTAAAAACTGCTTATCTAGCCAAAGTTACCTGCAAATTCTCATAGGCTTTTGTGCATGCTGCATAATGAACACTTAATATTTTTGCTCATTTTAGTTCAGGCTCATTCCACTGCACACTATTTTCAAAAACCCCTCCATGACTGGCAAAACTGTGCAGTAAAACAAGTACAATCAGCTGATAACAATAAAGAATGGTGCACGGCTGTTCATTTCCTTAGCAAGAAAACAATCAATTTAGCAAAGCAACAAAATCAATTAAATATCAGCTATTCCCCAAGCTACTGCTTGCTTCCTCCCATCTGAACTCTGGAGCCTTTCTTCCTGTGATGGCATAAATGACAACAGGAAGATTGGAAATGATGGGCACAGTGCTCCTTCACCTTTCCCTCAGAAGCAAGACCAGCAGAAAGGATTTCTAGGGGAAAAGTCATACAAAAAGCACTCTGCTGTCTGAGGGAAATTTACATTTGAACCTTATTGATAACAAGAAAGAATGATTAATTTCTTCTGTAAATAGCACACAATAGCTTGGGGTTTGGTACTGAATTTATCCACAGACAGTGGGAAAAACCTATCACTGTGTGCTCTACCAGGCAGCAATCTGATACCATCAGTGGAACTCACAATACTTCCTATTGCATATGAAATAATAATTGACTGCTCAGTTATGACAGCGTTTTTAGCTTTATGATTAAAGACATGAAGTTCTAAGCTGTAAAACTGTGCTTTCTTTTGCCTATCAGAAAAAAATAAATGCCCTATTAAGCCCCTAACACATATTTATTAAAGAGGCAGGTGTAAGTCCTCACATACAGTCCAGATGTGGGAAGAAATCTGCAGGCTTACTACACCTTTCCCACAAGCATCCTGGTATAATTTGCTAGGTTAGATCTTCAAAGAGAGATATAACTAATCACAGTTCCACATACTTTTATTTGAGATGCATCAAGATTTTTACACCCTGAAACTCCTCAGTTATTTTTCAGTCTCCACTATAATCATGCCATAATTATCAATTATTATTTCTACTGCAAACAAAATTTATGAATACAATTTATTATATCACAGTAATTTATATCAACATCAAATAAATGGAAATTAATAGAATTTACCTTTTTCTGGACATTTTCCTGTTGATATAAGTTATGATTAAGTTAGTACTTTGTTTAAAAGTACACCAGTGATATTACTAGTAAAACTTATTTTTACACTTCTTTCACAATAATTTTCTATCCCAAAAAATCCCATCTTTTTGTAATAATGACCCCAAACTAACTACATTGTACGAATGCCTTATTTTTAAGTATTAATACTGCATTCATTTTTTTAATTGGATTTTAATTCTGTTGCTTTAAGGGAAAAGTCTTTCAGATTAGCTGACAAAAATAACAACCTTTTACAAGATTAACCCATTCCTTTGAAGTCTTTCAAATTAGTGAGATATGTTCCTTGAGAAATAAAATGCAAAGGCCTTTTCCATGAAGAAGACTTGCTGTGCAAACTGATTGTTCATAGGGCTCAATCCTGCTCCATTAAAGCTCACAGCAATTATTCCTCAGCTGCAATGGGACTGTGATATTGGAACATTAAGAGCAGCTTTGTAAAACATTTTTTTATAAAAGGGTTTGAGAAAGAAACTTTGAAAAATCCACATCAATGCTCTCTGTGAATCCTTTTAGATTGACAAAAATCACACACCAGGCTGCTAAGAACAGTCTGAGAGTATGAGGCAGAGAATGCAATGCTTTTTAACAACACATTTTCAGTTATTACTATAAAATTGTAATTAGATAGTAAATTACAATGTTAATATTCACTTTGAACAAATAAGTGTTTGTAGTTGTAGAACTGGGCATTATTATGGCAGCACAGGGACCTATTCACCAAGTAAGACATAGACTTTCTTCATAAAAGTTATTCTATTCTGTAGTTTTTCCTTATGAACTTGCATGAAATGCTGGCTTTTTATGTGCACTATTTGCTGAAGTCATCTTCACCAACATCCAAATCTGTATTTCTCTTTGGGGAAGTGCCAAAACAAGCATTTCTCTCATCTGGTTCCACTACTATCCAAAGAACACAAATACATGAAAAATCATTCCTCCCTGCACAGAAAAAAAAAATATTATGTAAAGGAATTGACAAACTTAAGCTCTAACCAGTTTTACAGGAACTGTAAAATTTCTCTCTCCATTGTGAAAAAAAGTTACTCTTATAATGTTTACATGATATACTAAAAGAGACTGAAATATGAAAAACATAAATAATATATGAAATTACACACATTACATAAACATTTATGATATAAATAATAATAACATACTATATTACATTGTAATAGAGGTGAATATATATAGGTAATATACCTGCGATATCAATAACAATCAAAAATAGAAAATCCCTACTGTGTTCTAATTATTTTCCCCGAGTTTTCCTCTTACCTTTTCACCTTTCAATAGTTTTTTTTCCAGTTAAGGGATTAGTTTTGAAACATGTACAAAGTTTTTTTCCCAGTTTGCATCCAACGAGAGACTGGAAAAACATTTTATTGATTATGTCAAATCACTTGCATTATATTTTGCATAACCACTGTCTATACAAGTTGAAATTTGGTTTTAGAAAAGTGTCTCTGAAAGGACGTTAGAGCACAGTTCAGTGATAAACTTCTGCAAATTACATCATGGGCATGCAAAATACAATTGAAACTATGATCCAGAAGAAAGGCTTCATTACACACAGAGCTAGCTAGCTCCAGAGTAGGCACACACAGAGATGTCTCATTCCATGGGTATAATAAATACCTTGCAGGAAAAGTGTGAGAAAGCAAAGTCTTTACCCCTTTGGAATGTCAGGACTCAACACTTCCCAAAATCCAAAAGCCATTGCCCATACAGTGACCACAGAACTTCTGCACAGAAAGCTGGCAGGACAGACACTGGAGAAGGCAAATCTCCACCTGGCAAAAAGGGGACAAAACATTTCTAGGAGAATTTGATTTTAAGATTTCAGTGATTTATTGACTCTGCTCATAGGTTTCTCCATAAGTCCCAGGAGAGATGGATGAGCGAGCAGAGAGGAGGTAAAGCTGCCAAAAGGTGCATGATAAGTACATTTATCACGTGGGTTTGCAATTTATCTTATATGCCTCAAATTTTTCATAGAGCCCCCATTTGCAATCACCATGTAAAAAATTAGGGAGGCATGTGATAAATTAAGTTGTGAATTGTGATTTCTAATAAGTTAATCATTTATCCATGCAATTTAAATTTAACTTCTAATCACATCTAGTCTTTCAGGACACAAAAGACCAAACAGAGGAAAACATACAAGGAAGACCAAAATGAGACCAAGATAGAAAATCTGTTTCATCACTGTAAATACGTTTTCATAACCTAGCTTCTGATGCATTATTTCTGAAAAAAATAATTTCAGCTTGTAAACTGAAAAAATTCCAGAGTCGTGGACAACATGAGGAATTTTGTGACCAAAAATGAAGTATCTCTTAAATCAAACTGCCCTTATCTGGTACTATCACATTACTGGCCCATTAATCTATTTCCTCAGGACTTAACACATTGCAAAATTTCATAACCATTTCATTTTGAAATGCCATTTTAAAAGAAGAGTTTCTTTACCTTTTACCTTTTTTTGCTTTTTTTGGAACCACAGCCATCCTGTAATCCTTAAGAATGAATCAATGAATGAATCTATCTTACCTTGTTCTTAAACTTGTAACCGGTACTAACTGTAGTTTAGAAACCCAGTTTGTAGCTGCAACTGCTGTACAAAAAATATTTTTTTATATATATATATAAAAGACAAGTATTTAACCATTTTGGATAAAATCCATTATTCTCATTAATGGATCTCATTTTTATTTTATTGGGGTTTTTTACTATCAGATTAAAAGCTTATTTTTTATTGTTTTTCCTAATGCAATTCTGTGTGATGTGCTCAGAATGAATGGAATAGTTATTGGTTCATTTTTTTCTTCTTGTTTTTTTGTCCTGCTTCTATTCCTATTATCTACTGCTTTTTCAGATTTCATTTACTGTGTACACAAGTGCACATACACTGAATATGCATATGCATAAACACCTTTACATATGTATCTAAACACACACGTACATGCTTTTAGAAATCTGTTGCAACTTGCATTCTTTTCTACTGCTGGAAAGTAGTAGAGTAGCTCTAAATAATAAACTGGTACCAAACTGTGATATAAGCTTTGGCAATATTTACAGATTTGAAACTATCCTTTACCACGTGAAATTATTGAGCCAATTTCCTCAATGAAATTAGTTAAACTCCTATTCCAAATTGCGATAAGAATTTTAACTCCATCCGATATTTAAAAGACTGTAAAATATTAAAGCCACTTGTTTAAATATTTGGGTCATGTAAATTCCAGGAGACCTAAGTGTAGAGTTTCCAAGATAAATAGTCATGACTGTCATTCTTGTAGGTGAAAGTAACTTGTGGGATGACAGAGAGAAAAATCTTTAGTGCCAGGGACTGCTCTTGATTCCAACATAACTTTTATGTGAGCATTGCCAGTAATTTCTGTGGGAAGATTCAAACATAAGATCTATAAGGTGCAATGGATATTAACTTAATTCTTTGCTTAGTCAAGTAGTTGTTTATGGAATATGAAAGTTTCCTGTGATCCTTCTCTGCTGCATCTCCAAAAAGAGTGGGTTTGTCCCCGAGCCTGACGCCCAGGTACAGTTGTGAGTTGTGCATTCATTAGTACATAGAGAAAAAACATCTGTAGGACAAAAAAAAATCTCAAATTACTGTCTACAAGGGCAAACTCTAGGCTTCAGGAAGGTGGCTATAATTGCACACAAAACATGGAGCAGGGCCAGTCTATGCCAATTAAACATTTGGTCTGAGTTGCTTAGAGTAACTTTCCCATGACTACAGTTTATATTTCTCTCGTCATTGTAACTAATTGAGAACAATACTTTGCATTCCACAGAGGTTTAAAAAAACCTCTTAATGAAAGTAAAAGTTATTATTCACAGCTAATAGAATACTCAGTATCACTAAAGATTAATTACTGCTATTTTGAGGGCTTCTGAAAGACCAAGAAAATGACATGCACTGAGCACATACAAGGAAAACAAAGAATTAAAGATAGAATCAACATATTTACAGGTATTGTGACTCTTCCTATGAAATGGACAAATAATCTCAATTATACCATTGTTTTCTACACAACAGAGTCATAACAATACTTTTCAGGTTTTAAGTCTCATGAATTGCTGATTGATCTCTACTTACAGTATGCAAGGAATAAACAGGCAGGAAAAAGCCTATTTTTAGTTGTCCTTACAGGTTGACCACTTTGATAATGTGGTGAAGGCACTGTTACTTGAGCAAACAGAAGGTTTTGACTTTCCCCACGATCTCAGCCTGTATCATACTGCAAATAGTTGCATCACAATATATCATGACTGACCTGCATGACAGTGCCTGACCTGCCAAAAGGGATGAGCTGTGGAGCTGTTTAAGCAGCAGTCCTCACCCTGCTGGTTTTGCCACCTCAAGGCACCACTTTTTAAAGTGTGGCTCCTTTCCTTAGAGAGAAGCCAGGCTAGAAACTTGGCTTGCCACAAGGTATTGTCAGGAATTCCTTTCTGAACCTGATAGTAGGCAACTCGACCTCCAAAGCTGAACAGTTCTACTTACGAGCTCAGCTTACTACTCATGCTCGTGAAGCTTGATTTATTTTTACCATATCCCAACCTACCAAAACATGGATTGCTTATTTGACAGAAAGAATAAGGCAGTGGCTGTCTGTTCCTGTGCTTCTAAGAAGTTGCAAGCAACGCCATCTGGAGCAGACTATGAGTTGGAAGGTTTCCAAAAGGTACTCCATTCGTTTTCTAGGGAAAGAGGTCTCGAGTTGTGCACAAGATGTTTTGGCTGTATGGCAACCAATGAAATAAGATCTTATGAAGCCACAAAGTACTAAAATAAATGACAGTAGGATTAAAAAAAAATTGCACTATTTACCTCTTTGTTCACAAAAGACAAAGGGACTTTTATGACTGACACTATTTTGGCTAATATTGTGTGCATCTTGAAAATCTCACCCAAAAGACTTTATTGTACACTGTTGACAAAACTTAGAATAGAAACAATATTTTAAAGCTCAATTACATCTTTCCTGCTACAAACTGGCAATGGAAACAGGTTTCTTAATATGCTCTGGCAGTAGGAAAACATGATCAGATTTCAACCCGTAACAGTGGTTTAAGGCAAAAGGTTTTAAAAGCAGAAATCATAAATCAGTAACATACTGGTATGTTGATAGATGCTATAGGAAATACACAGGTTAAGATGTAGGTTCAAGCTTTTCTTCCAAAATGAAGAGAGCAATGATCCTTTCCCCCTAATTCTGGAGATGTAATACAAACCCCATGTGGTTTAGCCCTTCCCTAAAACCCCAGGCTGGCTTTAGGGACTATTTATCTCTCTTTGGAAATCTCATTTCAGACTCTTTGGAAAGTTTGGCAGTTTTTCAACAGAATTATACTACACATGGAGAGTCAATCCAGACGTAGCTACAGAGCTGTCCCACAAACACTCCTGTTCCAAGGAATGACTCCCCTCCAGCAGCATTGGTTTCAAAACAGGGAACAAGATATCAGGAACTCTTGTGTTAGAAGTGAAGGGTTATAGAAATATACAATTAGTTTTTCACTTTCTATGTACCCTTTGAGATGTCATGGAAAAGGTTCATCTCAGACAAATCTGAAAACTCAGGGAAATGTGTCACTGGCCATACCTGTAAAACTCCAGATACTTTTTTTCCTTCTTCCTTTTTAACCTGAGGGGAAAAGAAAAAAAAAAGGTTCAATGAGAGTTGGTGTGCTTTTCTCTACCACTGTCTACAGAAGAAACAGAGGAAAAATTTCCTCAGTCTTTGTAAGAATTAATTACAGAAGAAACCTGTTTTGCCTTCTCTTATGAGCAAAGCAAAAATATTATAAATTGATGAGAACTCTGTATATTTATGCAGCAAAAATATGATGTGGAGCAATCCTGGTGAAAGTACAGGCGCTCTATAGGTTTCTGAATATTCTTGCTATGATCCTCAGTTCTGGACTGCTGGATCATTCAAGAATAGCAGAAATTTCATCAATTTCCTCTACTTGAAAAAAAAATAATCACCATGTCTGGTGCTTTGGTTTAGGAAGCATTAACACCAATCAATTTTGCTGTAACTATTAATATGTAATTCAGTCCAAATCCTACACATTAATGATGGCATCATTTTAATTAAAAACAAAAACCACCACCATCCAAAAAACCAAACCAAACCAACCAAACAAAAAAAACCCCAAACTAAAACCAAACCTGAGCTCATAGTAAGACAGTACAAGGTGGAAAATCCAAGCCTTCAGAAATCAGCAGATACCAGGATTTAGCTTCCACGTGTCATCTTGCTTCAGCTTGATATGTTTGGATAGAGCCTTTCATTTTGTGACCTCGTGCAATTCTTCCACATTGTAGGCTGTCCAGGAGGTTGGTTTTACACCAAGGTTGTTATGCACAATGTACACATTGCATCTTCATGATCTACATATTTAATAGCAAACCTCATCTTCTAAGACATACTCATGGCTGAGTTGTTCATTAAGCAATTTTTAAAGAGTTTTATGGTCCTGTGAACAATAATTTTTTGTGGAAGCAGTCTAAATTGTATGCTGTGATAATTACACCAAACTAATTGTAGGCAAAATTAGCGAGGGGTCGGACCAATTTAGTTTCACAAGAAAATATATGCTTTGCTTACACCTTAAACGATCTTTAGAAAATTAATCACGTAAAACTGAATCTCCTTAAATCAACATATATAATTTTCTGTACCTTTGCTGTGAAACAGGAAGTTTTAACATTGCTTTGAAAAATGCAACTTACTAAATGTTTTCTTGATTATCATTTTTGTTGAAATTACCAATTAACTTTACCCTAGAGAATCAAACAACACGAGCCTTTTACGCTCTACCGCTACATTAAAACCATACCGAACACGGAGTGTGAGGAAGAAACATCAATAACACAAGTGAGTTTTTTAAATCTCTTTTACTACCAGCTATAACATCACCCCACTAATTGTCTCTAATATCATGATACTCACATATAATTTCTTTAAATTTCCTGTCTGCAGACAATGTAAAGTGGAGCTCTTCCACACAAGCCTTTGATGTTTCAAGCCTGGCATTGGGCTGGTGTGCGAGAGTTGTAGATGCCATTTCAAGGCTCTAGTCGAACATCTCACTGCCCAGGCTCTGCTCCAGAGGTTCAGCTCACCTCTAAGACTCTGGGACACCGACCTAACCTCCAAGCAGGTGGACTGTACTCTCAACGGGCAAGTTTCACACCTAATGAGCAATATGCTCCTCATTTTCCTCGTTTGAGATCGTTTCTGGCACTATCCTTTCTGACACAAATTTGTACTAATTTGAAAGTTTTATCATGTATAAATGGTATTTTATGACTTCACAGAATAATATTTTGTACAGCCAGTGACATATAATTTGTATCACTGGTTGCTAAAGAGCTAGAAAACTACTCAATAACTGGCTATTCAATTATTTCAAATTGAGAAAAGGGAAATGCAATTGTTACAAAACAACAATTCTTTTATTTCCTAGTAAAATATTATCCCACCAAAAAAAAAAATCATAAGAAGATATTGTTTCTTCAGGAAATTTACTCTGATTCAAATAGTTCTAGATTTTGTAGCATGTGAAATATTGAGTAGCACATGTAATACTAACACTCACTAATTGTAATACTTAGAATGCACTGGAATGACTTGAAACAACTTTGCCAAAACAAAACGGTTGAAGCCAATTATTTTGATGCAGTGTTCCAGCAACATGTTAACTGAATTTAAGTTTTTCCTATAACAAAAATATACATTAGAATTTTTCAGTATAAAAATTATTCCGTCAGGTGCTTTTGATCAGCTATAGCAAACACCAGATTTTCCCTAAATTATTCGAAAGATACTTCCTTTTTACCTCGAGGACTTAAAAGATGAATACAGCAGAGTTTGTATTTTTTGCTGGCATAAAGCATTCCTTGCATTTACAAACTGTTTTAGCACAACTGTCTGCAAGTAAAAGCAGCAAAAAATGTTGTATTTACAGTTGACCTTGCTGAGGAGTAAATGGTTCTTCTCTATTTCATCACTTTTCAGCAATTTGTAGCTAAAGGTTTTTTGCCATTCATAAAGGTAAAATATTTCTGCAAAAGACAACAAAGCCAATCCACTCAACATTGTCTTTTGCTGTTTTATGGATGCTTGCATGCCAGTTTATAAAGATTCCTGAGGAAGTGAAGAGCTGGTTTGTAGGACACTGGGCTGGCAGTCAGGAAACTTTACATGACCTTGAGTCCCCTGCCTGATGGGGGCTTTTTCCTTCCCCTTATCCCAAGAAGTAAAGGATTCTTTTTAATGAATAGTTCTGGGAGGGGCTATTTAACATTTGTGACTGTCAATGAGGTGAACTAGAGACTCAGAACAGCTCTGTGAGCAGAAGTGTCCTCTGGTGAAGAAGTCACACAGGTGGGAGATAGCAGAGCCCTCAGCACAGCCACTCATCTTCTGTGACAGAGGAGAAATGGGTGGAATTGTTCTGCATGCTGGCAAAAAGCAGGTACCTCCTCACTGCTACAAATGGAAAGGTCTGAACACATGGATGGTAACTATTTAACACTCCTGCTTATTAAGGTCCACAGGCTCATAATATGGATAACACATTACACCAGCTTGAAATAAAAATGAATCATGGGCAAGGAATATATAGACAGAGATCCTGCACATCAAAACACGCCACTTAAAGTTTGAGGAGCAAAGATGATGACACAAAGACACAAAGCATTTATAAAATCTTTAAACATTAGCTTCAGCAAAGTAGCTACAAGAAATGCCCTCAGAGATAGAATATCTAAGAAAAATAGTACTGGCATCTAATTACAGCAGTAGAGTTTGCTGCTTTTATCTGTAATTGGACTGTATAGTCTTTCATTCTAATTTACTTTACATCCAAACTGTGATAATCAAGACAAGCAGAACAGAATGGCTTGTAACTGGCTATACCACCGACACCAGTTAATGCCTAATTATAACAACTAAATTAAAGAGGGGACTGTAAGGAGGTTGAGTATCAGTTTGAAGCATTTAATTCTGTGGAAAGAAATAGAGATTTTAAATCCTAAGTAAAAAAATCAATATTATGGCTCATTATATTGGTATTGCTAAACAGATTAATGAAATTAAGTATTTTGTTTTTTAAAGAAAAGTTTTATCATGATGTAAAGATAGCTTTTAATGAAAGACCACACCAGAGAAGGAAATTCACATTCCAGACCAATTTATAAACCAATCTAATCTGGAAAAAAACAGTAGGTAGAATTGACTTTCCCAGGATATCTCAAAGAGTTGCAGAATGTGTTACATGGCGGTGGAATAACTGCAGCATTCTGAAAAAGTGGACACAGCAAGAAAACTCAGGATCCCAGGAAACCTTTTGACATAAACCTGATTTTTAATTAATTTTTTTTAATGCTCTAAATACAAGTTAATTATCTTTGAAAGACAGGTTAACCAAAATGAGTATTGTTTCCTTCCAAAATCCATGCAAGTAAAGAAAAGGAACCTGGGAATGCTCAGCACTGGTGAGCTGTAGCTAGCATAAATTCTAAACACACTGTTTTAGGAATTACAACATAAATTGGTCATCTACATGTTGAACTGACTGCATAAGAATTCATCTTCTGGGATTTGAAATAGGAGCAAGGGGAATAAAAATGGTTGCTGTTAACGATCTTGCTAAATTGACCCATAATATTCCAATGGTAGGTGGATAAAGAACTAGTTGGCATTCATGGGGCATGTAGCATAATTTGGTCCATTCAGTATCTTCGATAGGAAGCAGTAGAAAATATTGAGAAAAATTAAAATATTCACATCCTTAAGCTTATAAACTCAATGAAAGTAGAATCTGCTTTCACATGACACTCATAATTATCTTGAGTCTTCATCATCTATAGATGAACCCAACGCTGGTGATTCTAAAGTTCTAAAACACTTAAAGACTCATCAGATGGCTCATCTGTCCCTTCTCTATAGCAGAATCCAGGGTGGGAAGGGGGGCTGCAATAATCACTTTTTTATCAGATGTAAAATGAGGATAATGGAAATTTCTTTCTAAAGTTTTAGAAATATTTCACGACTTCCTAAACTCTCCAAGGCAGAAACCTCCCTCCTTAAGAAAGCAAGGCTTCTGCAACGACCTCTGCCCATCTTTGAGGTGCCACTGACCACTGAACCCATGGCCTGTTTCAACCAAATCTGTAAAGTACTAGGAGTCCTCCTCATTTCAGCTCTCACAGAAATTAAGCTCAGCATATTTTAAGAGGAGGATGACTTCTCTGGGTGTCCTCATGAACCTGAGGTAACTCTAGCTGGCAAATCAAGCCACAACAACAGTCAGACAACAACTTGGGAGTCATTCCAGATTGCTCCCAGTGCTATCTCTCTGGAGGATCCTGCAGGGCTGATTGCCAGGACAGGCAAAACACAAATAGTGTGTGCAGAGCACACCACCAGGGCTCAACAGCCACTCTTGGGCACAGAGCTGCTATCTGACTGCAGAAGGATATGCATTCCTGAAATGAAAGGCATTATAACCTCAAACTCAACAATTCCACAGGCCAGAAAATGAAATGTTCTTCACATTCTTATTTCTGCTAAGTAGGTAACTGAAGAAAAGAAAGGTATCTGATCTTCAGGACTGCTCCAGATCACTGAATTCTTGCTTTAAAGAGAGGACAAAGAGTAAGGCTTCTTAGATTTCTATTTTTATGATTACTAACAGGCAGATGAGGTCTTTCCATTATGTTTTTTTTGATTGTACATAAATTACAGAAGTAGTGAGGAAGAATTTCCAGAATTTTACATACTTGTGAAATATAAGTGACAAAAAGATAGATACTCTAAAACTGTGCATCCCAGTTCTGAACCATGGCCTGCATTTTCAAGTTTGGGATGATCTCTACTGCATTTAATTACTATCAACATAGGAAAAAACATTCACGTTTGATATTGTCAGAGCCTGTTGAAAGACTAGTTTCAGTACTGCAGCAGAGTGAACAATCAGATAGTGATATGTCAGAATATTAAAAACTAAAGGGAAAAACCTTCTACTATGAAGTTAAACATTCTTTTTTCCTCCTCTTCCCTCCCAATTTCACCTTTGACTGCACCTGCAGAATTCTGTATCAAGCCCATATGAAAAGACTGAATGGAATTTCAACCAAATTTATTAATGATGATCGTTCCCAGGTGAATGGTAATATTATCCATCTTTTACAGGCAGGCAGATACAACAGTTTAAATTACTCAGAAAGAGTGGTTTAAAGACTCTTCTGGATTAAAGGTTTATTAGATTATGATATAGACCTGGATGTAAGTGCCAACCATTTCACACACCTGAAACAGCACATATTTAAGCACTTCAATAAATTTGGTGAGCAACTTCCTTTTCTTTGTGTCCAAACAAAACAAAAAAGATTCACCACTGAACTGAAGTCCCAAGACATTTGCACCAACACTTTCACACTTTAAAGAGCCCATAAACACACCCCCTATTACACCCTTTCTTTGAAGATAAAGATTTCCTGTGGAGGAATGGAAGCAGACTGAAATAGAGGATTCCTTCCAAATGTCCAGAAATTTATTTGAAATTTAAATCACCCAAAGAGAAAAGTGTTTCTAGCAGAAGATGAAACATGAATGACATTTTCTGAATCATCACACCTGTTCTCCTGCTGTAAGATTGAAACTTAAAATGTCTGAACCTTAAAAACTCTCTCCTCATTTAAACCCAGAGCCCTAAAGCATTTGCACATATCCAGGACTAGAATATTAATGACAAGGAACAGTTTTGTTTGTTTGTTTGAAAACAAAGCAAAAAATTGCTACATGATCAGCTTTGAAGATTCAACCTCTTGGAATCTACAACGTAGAGAAAGCCACTCCACAGCAGAGTGTGGTGGCTACAGACCATTCCTTCATGCATGTGAAAAGGGCTGAAGTCCTGCAAAGGCAGACTTTGAGTTATGAACAAGCTGGCTCTTCAATACTGAAGGTAATGAAACAGCTAAGGAACTCAAACAAGAATTATTACAGAGGGAAAAAAAAACAATTGCTCATTTGCTTTCTCATTACTGTAGCAGTGTGGATCAGAAAAGTATGGAAAGGAAAGAACAAAGTCACATCATCATTTTTCTCCCCACATGTTCTGAATAAATCTATGTTGTTTGACCCAAATGTTAACACTACCCTAACCCTAATACCAGCCAAATGTAAACTGTCCATTTAATACCACCAGTAAGTGAAACAAATACAAGTTGAAAGCTCTAAAAACTTCATCATTTGTTTCCAGTTAAACTTTTGACAAACAAGCTACTAATATTTGCTGCTTCAGACTATTTTCCCACATCAAGCATTAAGCAGATGAATTCAGATATATTTGTTGTGAGTTTAACAGGACAGTTTGGGGACATTCTGCCACCCACCTCCTTTGTGAAAAGAAAGAGATGGAAACATGCTTTGGAAGCTTTACAGTGCCTGTTCTGTGTCACTGAGCAATGCATGGACCTTCCAGCATTCAAGAGCTGTGTGACTGCATGTAGATGTGTGCAAGCAATAAAATCTGTATAGAAGAATGCAAATGGACTGCTGGACAGAAATGAAAACTTCCTGTTTTCTAGCAGCATTTCACCACAGCCTCTGTTATCAATATACTACTCTTAAAATAATAGACCATCAGTTAAACTTTAAAATTAACAAAACTTGACAAATAAACTATTTTCAGAAAATCATACAGTACCAGCTGTGGGCAAGCAGCCCCCAGCTAAACAGAACTGAGCTGTTGTGGGCAGTAAAACACAAGGACTAATGCAGAAGAAAAGGATTTACAATGCTATATTGCAAAGGATATACCTGGCAAGCTCAAATTTTAAGAAAAACACACATACACACAGTGTCCCACAAGGATCCACTTATCAAAGCCTTGCAGATACATTGGTCTCCCAAGCCCCAAAGTGATGCTGCTCAGCCCTAGGACTGTGCTATTTGGGAATGCATCAGTTAAAGCCATGTATCAGAGCTTTGCTTCCTCAGTGGGGAGCACTGTCTAGCCAGGAATGAGGAATAAAAGAAGTTTCAACTGCATTGTGCTGGTGGATCTCAATACCTTCCACACAGACACCTGCCATGGCAACATTTGCTTACATCAAGGTCTCTGCAAGGCTAATGCATTTCTGCCTATTTCTGCACATGTAGCTTGAGGAGATGCTGCTACAGCCAGTTTTGTTCAGGTTCTCCCAGGTCCCCAACAGGTTCCTCAGATCATGGCAGGGCAGCACACCCCAGAGCCCCTGAACCACTCCAGAAGCTGATGGAGTCCAAAGCACAAGCTCCTGAGGGCTGGATATAGCTAGAACTGGAAGAGATACCATTCAGGATTAAAGACTTTCTCCTTCTGTTGTAACCTGCCCACAATTTCACACTCGGATGGATGGATAAGACTAGACCAGATATTCTAGCAAGGATACAACACCCAGAAGTTTCCAGGACTGTCTGAAGATGCAGCAGCACTGGATTGCAGCTCTGTAACTGCTGAGGAAGGGACTCTGCTGGGAGGATATTCCATCCAGCTGCTGCATGTGGAAGAGGCAATGTTGGCACAGCAGGAGTGCACCCTGTGAAGGACCCATGACACTCCCAGCACCACACAGCAGCAAGAACCTTCCAGAAAATCCCAACTTCACTTAGCTTCACCCAGGGTAGGAATTTTTCTATAGCTCTATAAACACAAATACACCTGTCTGACATGCCAGACAATGCCACTGTCCAACACCCTTCCCAAGAGATTTTTTTTATATCAGATGTATCTGTGAAAAGTTTTCCCAAGCAGATGTCAGTCTGGATTAACTTTATGTTGCAGAAGGAATTCTACGTGCTTCCAGGTGTCAGCTTTTTTCTTTTTTACCTTTTCCTTTTTCTTTTTTTTTTTTTTGCCTTTTTTCTCCTTAATTCACTTGCTTCAAAGAAATAAATTGTAATATCTCCAATTATTTATCCAATGCCATTTGCCTAGCTCTTTTGTTATGTCCTTTGAGGTCCTTAGTTTAAAGGAAACAAGAAGAATATCAATACTTTCACATTTCATGAACTGTGCAGCAACTTTTGGGGAAACTATGTCAATGGAAGTAACGCCAGTAATTCAAACCTGCAAAGTCCAAATAGTGGGCTAGAAGTCACTGCATTAGAACCTAACACACCTAACTCTGCTTGCCAAAACACGTCTAGCTTTAACAACTGCAAAACTCTGGCTTCCCAAAAATCAGCTGATATTATCATAATCTTTCTTTCACTTAACTCACCATCAGCAGGGAAATGTCTTTACTTGAACTGCTGTGGTTTCTTCTGTATTCACTGGCAACAAGAAAATAAATATTAAATTGTTGCTTAGACTGATGTAATTTTCTGTTACATTTATTTGTACTCACTACAATTTCTCAAACAGTCTACTGTTTATCAAAAATTCACCAGGAAATTTTGTGTGAAAACACCAAAATAAATTAAATAAATTTAATTTGTTTCCAGAACACACTGCTCAGGTTCCCATAAAATACTTCATTGACTCTAAGCATGCTCAGAACATCAGCACAGGTTTTAGCAAATATTAATATATTTTATTATGTTTGTATTTCCCAAACCCAGGAATTTTCCCAAGTTCTTGGGAAATAAAATAATTCTAAGAATTCAGGAACATTAATGGATAGCTTGCTAGCTCTGAGCAAAAGCAAAACAAAATGTATCCTATTAGCTTGAAAGGCTTTTTGTTTTATTACAGACTGTCTCTCATTATGGATCTGTAAAGCTGATCAAAATGGGATTTTGTCCCAGTTTTCTGCATGAAAAACAATTTTGTACATGCATTAAACAGAACTAAGGTGTGGCAGCAGAGGTTGACACTGCTATATAATCCAACCTGAAACCACAGGCAAAGTAAAAAATAAACAAACCTTGACAGCTGGCAAGAAAACTTTAAAATCCAATGCAATACAGCTCTACATATTCACAGCTAGATAAATTAGGGTGTATTGTGCCAGATATTTTTGCAAGAAACAACATGTGTTTTGTGTGTATATTATGTAAAGCATGCACAGGTAGTATAGAAGAATATAAAATAGTACATACATACAAGTCACTCACCTATCTCTAAACTAGGACATTTCTGTTGAGGTAAAAAAATAAAAAAAAAATCAGATTGCAAAGGAGGGGAAAGCCAACGTGAAAGAGAATAAATCGCATTTCCCTTTCCTATATAGTTATAATGTTTATACAAAAGACACACAGTTCTCTTTGACACTATGGATTGCCACAAGCAAAATGACTGCAAAACAAGGAGCTTTTAACTTGTGGAAAATAACAACACAATCCTTTTGACTGCAAAATTTACAACAAAAACAGCTCTAGAAAGGCAGCATACATGTAATCCACTTACAAGTGTGAACAAGGTATAGCAGAGGCTTGGTTGTATTTCCAAACTCTGGTTTTAAATATAACCAGAACAGTAAAAATTAACCTAAAGCTTAACGGCTTATGTAAGAATGCTTTAATAAAAAAATGCTACCGAGGTTATTGAACTGTACAATTAAACCCCTCCCACTAAATACTTTTCAGAGCAATTTCCATCTAAAGCTTATTCAGCAAACCAAAATGCCAATGCATTTCTTCAATTTCCACTTCTTTGAACCTGTTAATGTATGAATAAAAAAAGATTTATTTGTGTTATTAGCCACATATAACCCTCTTGTCTAAAAAGTAGCTTTAAATACAAAATTTCTGAGATACCCATGAAACTACAAAATATCTAAAGGATCATTTTGATTTTTTTTTCTGCAAGCTATGTTTGATTTACATCAATTAGATCTTTCACATAAGGTATCATATAACAGGAAGGCTAATAACCCAGAAATAACCTCATTAAAAAAGACAGCATATCGGTCTAAGCAGAATGAACTCTAAGCAGAAAAATTAGTGACCTGGAAAGTAGAAGGAAGAGGTAATAGCAATACAGAGAAAAAATACATTCCCATTAGCTAGTCAAAAGTAGAAATCACCAGCAATAAAGTAAAAATACAATAGAAGCATAAGGAGAACACTTAAAAATATTTTTATCTTTTGAAAATCTGCAACAGAAAACATATTTCCCCAAACTAAGACGCTGTCTGAAATTATTTTATTACTATGAATTAGTCTGTGCTTTCTTTTTTTTTTTTTCAGATGCTTAAAACAGTCCTTGGCAGAATATTATTAGCAAGTCTAATACATTTATATTAAATTATCAGTGTATGATTCCAGTGTCTGTGGATTCATCTATTTTAAGATTAATGGTTAATAATGGAAACTCAAGTTGGATTTACATAGTCTTTACATAGCCCTTGTCTAATGTTAGCTGCTTAGATTCAAAGTCTAGCCAAACCTTTTAAAATAATTCTTTTTAGTGTGTTGACAATATTTTCAGAAAGCAATTTTTCAGTTTTGATAAAATGACATTTCCTCTCATTTTTTGTGAAATGTTTTGTTAAATATGTAGGTCCTCCTACCTAATCCAGCTCAAATTTGCCAGTATAAATGAGAACAAAAAGTACTTAAATCACCATTAAACTGCAAAGTTTCTCTTGATTTTATTTGAAAAATTACCTACAGTTTACTTTAATTTCCAAAGCAAATGAACTAAGATCAAACTACTGGGTACTGCATATGGGACAGATTGCATTGGTTTTCTTTGCTTTTCATTTTAATGGGTTTAAAGTGTGATGAGAGGAGGGAAAAAATCCCAACATACATGAAGAAATCTTAATTATTGACATTTTTTTACCTTTTTTTTTTCAATTTTCTTTTTTCTCCTGTTTTTTTTTTTTTTTTTACTTTACTTCATAATTTTAAATCCAGCAAAATAATCCCTTTGTTAGACACTCACCTTTGGATCAATGACTCAGCTGCACAAAGACTTAATTCAACCATGTGGAATATTTTACTCCCCAAGTCTGTAGATTGTTTTCAGCCATGATTGTTCATTTTTAGCTCATTGCCTACAGAACTACAGCAATTTCATTTCTACTGTAGCCATGTTTTACCAAGGGGAAAGGATTCAGAGGAGCCATGGACACCAGAGGAGCCATGAGAAACCTGAAAGCTCTCTGAGCTTGCTGAGCGGGGTTTAGTCAGACTGGGTTTAGTCAGACTGGGTTTAGTCAGACTGGGTTTAGTCAGACTTAGCCCAGAACATGAGGGACTCCAGTCTGGTGCTTTTCCACCCCTCCTCTGCAATAAAATCACACAATGCATACCAGAAGGCAGTGATGTGAACAGACACAGGGCTGTGTGACAGAAAATTCATCAGCAGAGGAGAGGAACAAAACATTCATGATTTTTACAGTTCTTTGCTTTATTTCCTAAAGCCAAGCAGAAAACTCCCCTGAACATTTCTAACTGGGATGGCCTTTCCAGGTTTAGCCACCCGGGAGAAACCAGGGAGCCACCTTCTCCTACAGACTTGTCCAAAACTGCTCCCCTTGCTTTTTGCTAACACTGCCTGGCTCCACTACCAGCCAGGTGAGAAACTGGGAATCCATGGCTTGCTAGAACACTCTGAAGCATCACCATTGCCCAGACCTCTCCCCTTCCCAAGGCTGATTTCTCCATCTCACTCTGGCAGTGGATGCTGGCACATGGAATGTGCAGCTACAGAGAATTTGAAAAGGCATTAGTAAGCAATAATAAACATATCATATTCTGCAACAAGCATGTTTACAGTCAAAGAGAAGGCAATCCCTAACTTTGGGGTAATGGATGTTCAAAGGCACACAATGTGAGGACAGACAAGCAGGAAGTTACAAGTCTCTGCTCTCACATCCAAGGGCCAAGCCTTGGGAAGGTGAAAGCACCCTCTGGTTTTTATTGCCAACATGAAAAACACCACAGTGTCAGGTACAGGCACATCACCAAACAATGATCCTCTCTGAGACAAAAAGCAGAGTGGAGCAGAGCAGATTTCTTGCTCCTAAAATCAAAATACACTCTCAGCCAACTAGTTTTGGAGGCATCTGAGAGAAATCTTCTGGCAGATTTTCTCAGGTATCATCAAAAGTTAATGGGAGCTGGGCACTTAATTCCCCTTTATGGCTTTCAAAAAAGATGTGGCCAGCTACTTTTAATTTATTAGGGAGCAGATTTGTAAAGACTCTTTTATTATAGAAGCAGTAAGGGGAGCTATTTTTCCATAAAATATATGTAAATATGATTTATGAAAGACACAAATATTACTGAAGTGAGCGATTAATTTTTTCAAAACTTCATGTTCATAAAAGCTAGGTAAAAGTAAATATTGCTTCGATATTTTTTCCCTCATACACATTGGTACCTCTCCCAGGTAACTCGAAGGTGTATTCTCTGTATTCTGTTCACCTTACAGTTGTAATTACAATATCTTTACTGAAGCCAACTGCTATGAAATTACTAAAGGAAACGAGGCTGGAACACATACTATTGCACAGGTACTGATCAGGCTGCTGCTTAAAGATTTAAAAAAAAAAAAAAAAAAATTACCACTGGAAATAAGGTTTGCAAACCTTGAAGGAGAATTTACTCCAGAAACCACAGAGATCAGCATACAACTATCACATGTAAGTGGTTTCAGAAAGATTTATTAATTTGCTAAATAAAATGCTTCCTAGGAAGAGCATTGCAGAAATCAATGTAATTTCAGATCTGTTAACTGTAAAATAATTTAGCTGAAATAGTCCTTTTCCAGTTTTGTTTTGGGTTTTTCTCTAGACTGACAGTACAGGAAACAGATGAAATTTTGCTATTAAGATCAGAGTCTGCAGAAAGAGAAGTTTGAAAAAGAGAAGAATGCCTTTCTCTCCCTGCACATTATGGTCAAAATGCCAATGAACCCTTGGTATCAGCTGTACACCAAATTCCAGCAGGAGACAAGGCTGAGCATCTCAGTTCAGATATTCCAAGGGATTTCAGTTAAGTACCTAACCCCTTTGAAAGTCTCATTTTAATAGCATGGTCAAAGCTGATCATAAAATCCCCTTGAACTCATCCCAGGTTCCCTCAGCTGAATCCAACATTTCCACTTTTAATTACACCAATTAGGAGTAAAACAGATACAAAACTCCACCTATGAGATGGCTCACATCTACTGGGCTTTGTTCTGTGGTTATTAGATTACAAGTTCCAAGAAACAACCAGGACTCTTCACATGAATAAGAACTCAACACCCATTTTATTGCAAAAGGCTCTGCTAAACAACACCAGTCCTGGGAAGGGCTGAAAGCAACTTGATGGGTTAATTAGTGACCTACAGTATCACAGTTTGAGTCAAACTAAAGAGTTTGTCTAAAGGTTTTGACTAAAAAGCTCTACAGTCCAAAAACATTCATGAATGTACCTCAAAACAGAAACTTTTCAAATATATTGACAAAACCAGGGAAATATTAAAATAAGGGAAGGATTAAAGATAAGCCAGAGATTAATCACATTGCAAAAGCCTTTCCTGGTGGACCAGCACTGCACAGCTGAAACCCCTGGTATTCTTTTGGGCATTCAAAAGGACTAAAGCCAAGGATCCAAACCAAATGGGGATTTAGAGGAATGTGCCAACTGAAGAGGAAGATGTGAGAACTTCATGTGAAAAAGTTCAAACCTTTGGTTAAAAGGCCACTGAAATAATTGATTATGATCTATTCTACTTATATAAAGTATGTGATCCACTACAGACTGTAAAACAGAACACAAAAGACTAAATACATATAAATATTTGAAAACAACAACACTGCTCTGACACACTCTGGTATGTTTGGCCACAGCCAGATTTTTTAAAAAACACCTCTGGTCAAAGTGTGATGTTTCACCACAAGATGCCGTGGCTTGCAAATCAAATCCTGAATGATGAGGGGAAAAAAAGAGGCAAAAACTATAATCTGTTCCTTTCCACTAGATTGACTGTGTTACTGGCAGGCAGACCATAACATGGCACTGTCCAAGGAAAGGTTGAGGCTCCTGAGTGGCACCTATGCAGTTTGTGCAAAAGGCAGCACAGAGACTCAGCATAAGCAAGATTATCTGTATATAAAGAGTATACTAGGTTTAAAAATAAACCAAAACAACAACAAAAAAAACCCAAGACAAGACAGAGTAAATCCTTTTTCTGGATACACAAAAGACTCCACAATGGTGAGCTAAATGACCAAGAAACTTCTGCAGTCAGATTTGAACTTGAGAGCTAAATACTTGTTGGCCACCCTCTGGCTCTTACATTCACTCTGTATGAGCTCGGAAATAATTAAACTGTGACGAACACTTTTGAAAAGCCAGTTAAAAATTCACAGTAGAAATTCACAGTATAAACTTTGCAATTGTCCAGTAAAGCAAACGAGAAAGTGGACATTATTTTGCAGCCAGCACTTTGCTCTCACGAGGATTTATTTTGCAGAAGGCTCTATCAGACTGTTCTCTGTGCTCACCATGCAGAGCTGCTGGATGTTTACACAGAAGGAACAGGGTCTCTCCAATAAAAAGCACTATGTGCTGGAGTTGCTCCATTAATCTCCCATCACAGCCTCACATAAAACTGTTCAATCTGAGCCCTAGCAGTGTCCAGTGGAAGCAGAGCCTTTCCTCTCCTTCCAGGGGCTCAGCCTCAGAGGGGACCAAGCTGTGCCCATCAGTCTGGGGGCTGGAATTGGGCAGTGGGATCCACTGCTGGGGATACAGAGCTGGACAGTTCCCTGGGTCAGTGGCTGTGCACACAGATCTGAGTATTCTCTTGCATAAAACAAGGCTTGGTCACCAACCTGAGGTGTTCACTTCTGCTGTTTAGGCAGCAAAACAGTTCCTTTGAACACAGGCAGAGCTGTATTATAAAAAAAAAAAAAAAAAAGGCTTTGGTGACTGATGACAGCAGATGATGGAGCACTTTCTAACCATGACCTGGTATGTCTAAAGAAGATTTAAGAATATTTTCCTCACAATTGGTCAATGAGATATTTGGAACAGAGAGAAGGGAAGGAGAAGGGGTGAAATGGCAACTGTCTAGCATGTCAGACATGACAGTCAAATGTTAGCAGAACTCAATCCTGGAGAAATATGGACTTCACAGTAAAGGTTGCTTAAAACAAAAGCCCATTTATCTGAGTACTGAAGACATTTAATCAATTTACATGAAGGATTTCAAAATTAGTCAGACTGTAATGAACTATGAAATACTGATTAATGAATTTTTGCAATGTTTGATTAGAAACTTAACATGTATGCTAGCACATTTTGCCATCATTGCATTTATGAGCTAATATTTGTTTCTTGAAATTACCAGAGTATAAATAGCCCCTGGGTTATGGGGCTGAGCATGTTTACTATTAACCAAGCATTTTATTTCCAAAGTTATTTGTGAGAGTTTCTAACTTACTAAAATCTCTTGTTAAATTCAATAAATAACAAAAGGGTACTTTCATATTTGCCTTTCCTATCTCCTTTCTTGTGTTAGACTCTTTACCAACCCCTCAGATCTTTCTGGTAGCACATTAAGCAATCTCTCATCTGCCATTTAGGACCCATTTTCTCATCTCCTACCCAGACTGAGGAAAACTTCAAGCTATATTTAATAAGTAACACTAAATATAACTTGTATAGAGTATATCTAGTATTTATATGAAGCATATAGTAAGTTTACAGTTTTGCAGAAAAGCAGATCATCGACCAAAAATTTAACAGCCTATGAAGGAACCAAGGAAAACTGGGCCAGTGGTGTGTGCCACAGCCAGTGGGAACTTTACTGCTGATTTCACAGGGAGTCAAGAACAAACAAGAAATAACAAAATAAATGCACCTCAAGACTATTTAATTCCATGGCCAAAACAGAGCTTCATCAGGGTATCATTAAATACTCTGCTTTCACATCTGCAGTGACAAGGCTCACATAGGTAGGAAACACATATGTTTAGACATATAAGTGTATATGAAGAAATTAGCTGCATGCAAAACAGCCCCTTCTATGGAAATGAAAAAGTTACTTCTGCATATTTGTCTTTATTATTGTCATTATCACTTCTCTGACACCAATTAATAAGTTAGACTGACACCACTTTTTGCCATTACACAGCAAGTCCCCATTAAGGAAGAGACCCAGAGAGTCCCTGCCTCACTGTCATTTTTTGGCTAATTAGCCAAAGTGGTCAACTCTGGGATTCCTAAATGCTAACAAGTGAGACATTGAGTAACTTCTAGATATTGTCTCAGTCCCTATTTTTTAAACCACAGATACTTCTGAAGACATTAATCACTCATTCCCCAGTTGGTACTTTTTGAAAGGGCATTTTTATATCACTTTAAACTTTACTCTCAAAATACATTTCTTTACTTGTTCTTTTACTTGAATCATATATACCAGCCACCAGTTATATTATGTTCCAAGCCTTTCTTAAATTTTTCTTATACTTTCTTAAAATAGCCATAATCTCATTAATTAGTCTCATAATCTGAGCAAGATACAACAAAAAAAAGCCTTCCTTTCATGACAATATTATTTGAACTAAAAATTATAATTAGTAACAAAGTTAACAAACCTAGAATTAGATCACATACTTCAGGAGGTCATCAACAAGTGTAACAGAATGTCAGTGAAAGATTTTTATAAAGTATTAGTATAACAATCTGGTTTCATAATTGGTGAGCTGTAGCTTCTTTTTATTGCATGTAAAATGAAGAGATCCCTTCATCCACAGTGAAAAATGGAAAATCATTCAGTTTGGGGTTTTTGGTTGCTAGTAGCAACAAATACTGGAATATTGCCATCTGGCCTCTTGTTTTAAATGAGATTTGAATAATCAATTTAATAACGGATAGAGTACATATTAAAGAAATAGTCACTTGTCATATCTTAAGAAAACTTTGGTATAAAAAAATCCATTGTATGAATTAATGCAGAGCACATAACAATCAAAAGACATGAGGTAATTTTTATTTTCATTACTGTTGCCTCAAAACCTCAAGCTTACAAGGTTCTAAGTGATCACATCAAACATCTAATAATAAGGGGAAACTGCTAAGAGCGATTGGTTTGTTACAGGCAATCAAATCCAGTAACCACCAGAGAGATTAAACCATATAGAATGGCATTTTGAACACACTTGAAAGTCCTATGGTGTCCACAATAAAAGGAATAAAATTAAACACAGCAGAGAAAAAAAGATGAAATGAGTAAAATACTCTTGTTACTACTGCTGCCTCAGATAAGATGACATAAGAGTTCAGAACATGAGAGCGCTGAAGTTACAAGTGGTTTTTTCATTTATAAGATGTTTGTATAGCTGGAGAAGTTTTCCCACACACTGGTGAGACCAGGAAGAGATCTGGCTGTTGTTTCTGTCCTGGAAACCCTGGACTCATACAGACACTTATTTCTGAATTTGCACATCAAACTGTCTTCACAGGAAAAATAAATGAAAATCACATGTTTGACTGTGGCAAATTAGGAAAAGATACCACTCTGAAATAAACAAGAGAAACCTTAACCACAGATTTTACCACTGTCGATTTTGACTGGAAATCAAGGTAACTGTTTTCAACTAACTTTGTGTGAGTTAAGCTCTTCCCTCTGATGAGAAATGATCCTCTTGGAAAGCCTCTCCCTTGAACTGTGCATTGATTGTAATAAATGCAATTTGTGCACAGAAGCACTTCCCTAGCAGTAAATAGAGACTGACTCCATTTACAGCTCTTTAGGAAAGAAGGTGTTTCAAGCCACACTGGCACCACCTTCCCTTCCCAAGCACCACAGACTTCCAGGTACAAACATAAAAAATGCCCAGCTATGAGGTACAGTCTGGGATTTGGTCAATTTGAAAGAGTTTGTGGCTTATACGTAAAACAGACTTTACAAAGCTATTGATGTAATCCCAGCCACTGCATGGTGATGCGTATTTTTAAGTTAAGTAAAAATGTAGAAGTGTCATGTGGTTAGAAAATAATACAAGCTCTATATATGAGCCTTTTAGCTTGGTCAGGCAGGTGCACAAGTTGCAGTTTCACAGGGAGTGAATCACAGGGGGAAACTGGGAGAATAGTTTAAGCCTTTATTTCAATACTGTTTACAGCAGTTTCTTGTGACCATTTATCTCTGCCATTTCTAAAACACTAATCACCATGGAAATGCCTAGCATACATCCCAAGCAAGAAAGACAAAGTCACTGTCTCCTTTATTGTGTCTTTTACCACAGAACTAATATCTGTAGGTGGCTTTTCATGCAACAGTCTATTTTAATAAAAACTTCTACCAGGAGCTAAACAGATTTTAAAAACCTTTAAATATGGAAAAGGAAAGACTGTTAATTAGCTTCCCCCACCATGCTTTTATATCATGGGCAGGGAAAAAAAAAAAAAAAAAAGAAAAAAAAAAAAAAAAGACCTGATAATGGTCTTTCAGCAATCAAAAGAGAAGGAATTTTCAACCAGGAAACATATAGGAGAAACCACTGTGCCAAGGAACTTGAGAAAAAAGTCTTTTATTCACCCAGACAAGTTTGCAACATATAAATTCATAAGCTGCTAAGGAAAACAGATACTAAATTTTGAACTTAACACATCTTATACTACTGAATTAAATAAAATTTTCCAACTGAGGGAAACAGGGAGTCCTGACAATTCTCTGAAAATTCCACTACAAGAATAACACAGTTTATTAAAGAAAAAAAAATTAAAAGGTATCCAAGAAAAGAGTATATTATTTCTAGGATATGATTTCCAGGCTATATCTGGGCTGGGAATTCAATGAAAGCTCCCAGCGTGGGCTGCTGTGGAGCCAGGAATCTAGAACTGCCTAACGCCAAGGTTTGTCATCTCTCAGCCACCTGGGTCTTGTTTTCAAGGCCATACAGACTGTTCTGTGCCCCAAGAGAAGGCACAGCACAGAGGGAATTCTCCAGAAGAGCAGGTAGCCCCTCTCCTTACCAGATGGGATGGATATCAATCAGAATAAAAACTATTCAAATGGATGAAATCCTATCCATTCCTTAAGAAATTAGGTTTTCTTTCCTATTGCTGAAGTTTGTATCTTTGGGTTACCAGCATTGAAAGATGTACTCAATAATCATTTTTATAAGGGCATATCCTCATAAAGCTCTGTCATAGACAAAGCACCCCAAAGAAAACACTGTTTTTTCCTTCTCCTTAATTTTAAGAAGACAAGAGGCACAACAGTACAATGAGAGAGAAAAGCTGTCCTTATTCTCTGACAATCATAACATTAGCAAGCCAGATGTTGCTTTCACCTGCACCTAGAGCAATCTATTTCTACCTCATTTTAAAAAACCACAACTGGAATTGTGGCTCAGAAAGTGCTGGGAAAATACAAAAATACAAAACAGATGTGAAAGGAGAGTTATAGGTGTATGGACACAGTTTAACTCTTGATTTTGTAAGTCTTCTTTGAGCTGCAAGCTTATCACGTTATTCAAAGCCATGCACCATTCTGAACAATTTTTTTGTTCCCAAAACTTACATAAACACAGTTCACCAAAAACATATTCCTGCAAAATGCTTTGAAATTCTCTGAAGTTAACAGAATGGATACTTTTTTACCAGAGAAACTTCACTGAAATCTGCAGAGAATTAATGGAACTTGGGATGATCAACACTGAAATCATCATTCACAGGAAAGTATTTGCATGGCAAACTGTATTAAGGAGAAAAGAGTCAAGAAGAGTAAACCTCTGGATATTCCTTGCAACATAACTCCTCAAAGATGAGGGCCTGAGGGCTGACCCTGCATGGCTGAACAACAGCCAGGGATGCCTCTGCACAGTACCTACAAAGAAAAGGAAAGTACATAGAGACAAAGGAATCCTCAAAATTCAGCCTGCTTAATGCAGAGATGCTCAACTCAGCAAATAAAAAACACGGCAGAAAAGTTGTAGTGACACTGGAATTTTGTCCAGTTAGGAATGTTCTGAAACTGTCCACTAGCTTGATTTTATTTATCATTCTTTCCAGTGAGTAAGTTTATGAGACCTTCAAACCATCAGAGCTGCTCCACACGGTGCCTCACACAGGGCAGGGCTTTGCACATCCCATGAAGCAAAGATTCCATGAAGCCTTTTGTCAAAAGCAAGTACAAACACAGACCTTCCCTTTACTTTTTTTTTTTCTTTTGGCACCCTTGTCACTTTGTTAACTTGAATGACAAACTTTATTAAAGAATTTGCTCTTCAGTCTAGTAATTTGCTCAGCATGTTTCCTGGTGCACATTCAAATGGACCAGGGACGTTGTCACAGAGTAAAGGACTTTGCATGGCAAACACTGAGTGACTCAGATTTTTAAAAAGGAATCTGGAAAACATCCCATGCAATGCATCTGCTCATCTACCATAAAATTCTGAGGCTAAGGTTTCCTAAGTAGGAGGGAAATATGATTATATACTTGGCATCAATATGAACTATACCACATTCATTTTCTTCTGTGGAAAAACAGAGGGAGATGTGACCCTTCAGGTTCTCCCACATAACTCTATTAAACTACAGAATATATGGCCTGTTCTAATAGGACAAGATCTGTAAAACTCCATGTGAGCTGTTGCTGATCCAGAGGCCATGCTGCTCGTGTCTGAAACATGGGACAGAAGTACATGGAATAAAAATTCATGGGAAACAGGCCTGAACAAATGGCATGCAAGAGGGAATGCAGAGAGTGGATGCCAGCAGGGAGTAAAGGCTGCAAGCTGAAGGGAAGGGGGAGTGGAAATTTCAAATTAAAAACACAGGTGAGGAAGATTCACCAAGTTCCATCTTTGAATTAATCACTGACAAGTCTGTGGAAGTCTGAGGTGTTTCCAGATGTTTTCATTATGTTGTTTTTATAACAATCCCAAGGGGTTATCTCGACACACCTTGGCAGCACAGGTTTCAAGTCTGCAGGAAAACAGAGATGGACCTGCATGGACTTCTCCCAGCAAGTATGCTCCATAACTTCCTTCTGGAACCTCAGGAGGAAACCCTCAGGAAGCATTTTTACTCCCTTCAGTGAAGAGGGACAAAACTTTGGGGCATGAAAGCTATTTTCTCAGGTTCTCATTTGTTAATAACGACATTCTCCTGATTACATTATGTAAAATATTAAAATCCACTGTTATTAACATCCTGTACCCTCTTTTTCAGACACAAAGTGGGCCAAGATGCTGTGCCCATCCTGCAAGGTGACAGTTTGTGACAAATAGAAGAACCTGACAGGTTTCCTCTCAGTTTACCATCCAAGGGCTGCAAAGGGCCCATTTGGGATGCTCTGTGGGTGGGCAGCAAAGAAGGCTGTGTGATTGCCCTGTTCCAAAGCTTTTCAGACTGAGTCTTGTGCAGAACCAAGGCAGGAAGCTTCTCCTGCCCTTGCAGAGCTGAACTTCAGTGCTATCAGCCCAGGAGAACAGCCAGAGCAGGACACTGGGGACAGCAGGGGCACAGATTGCAGCAGAAGTCAGGCTAGAAGTTTCCAGAAAAAAAGAAGGGGTCTGTCAATATCATAGATCCAAGCCATGGAGTTGAGAAAAAAATGAAATTTTCTAAAAATCAGAGAGACTCTGTGGCATTGGTTTAATCCAGAAGACACTAAGCCAGCAGACTGAAAAGCAAAATAAGAGGACTACTTCTTTGCCAGCCCCTGGCAGGCAGGAGTAATTTATTTTAATCCCATTTTGTGGGGCTTTTCCCTCATTCAGCAGTTCTGTTTGTGCCTTGTTACAGAGTTACTTTGCTTTACATCATTATTAGTGTATTTTGATTAACATAGCTTAAAAAATGGGAAGCATTTTGGCTTGCTGGTTTTAAAGCAAAGGGCAGGGACAGATCCACCTCTGGAGTCCTGTATTCCAGCTCACACTGGTTCTGCTGAGAAAAGCAAGTAATTAAATACAGCAGCTGGGTCCATATTTCAGCTATACTATAGCAACAGTGAAAGTATGGATCCAACATCTGACAGGAAGCAGCAGTGTTTTAAGGCTGTCATGAACTGAAGTCCACAGAACAGGTCTTGAAGTTTCCATAACCAAAAGCACTGTTTGGCACCTCAGAACAGAACCATAAATTCAGGAGCACTGAGACAGAACAATACATGCCCAGATAATCCCTGGTCCATGCCAGAATCACTGGTCCAGCAGTCTCCTCTTGAGATACCTTTTCATAGAATAAGCAACATATATGTGGGAACCACTAATAAACCAACAAAATAGCCTTTCTTCCATTTTCTTTGCTTATTAAACGTGTCAGTCAGCAAACAAGACACAGGATGATGAAAGAAAATCCACTGCTCTGCATGTGCAAGTCTTTTTAGGGTAATAGAATAACTGGAAGTCTCTGGCAAACTAATATTTTTTTCCTACAATAATCACTATCCAAAATGATGGATTATGATTTCCAAGAAACTGCAAACATTAGGGCTTAATTCCTTTAGAAGCAGCAGAAGTCGAGGGCACATGAGAGATGGCTGAATTTGAGTAGGAAGGGTCAGCTAGTCTATTAATAAAGAGCAGAATTAGGAGAAGCTTTAATGTTTCATGCATGCATATATGTGCTTATAGAGACAGGACAGGTCAATACACTCATGGAAGCCTCAAGGAGGAAATGAGGAATAAACTGCAGATAGAATTAGCACCTATTTGTATCCTAAATGCAATATGCAGAATACTTTTATAAGAAAAGTATTATGACACAGTAATTTGGCCATGAGAGGGTAATTGACTTAAGATATTCTGATAAAGATCGATTGCTAAGGTTTGGAGTTATGACACCAACAAAGTTACAATGACATTAGCACAAAGAGAGAGACACAAATCCATTATAAAGATACAATCAAATATTCAAAAAAGCCTGGCATGCTCATTACTTATTCATGCTAATACAAGTATATTAAGAAATCTAAACAGTGTTAGCATTCAATCACTCACAAACCAAATGAGGTTTTGCATTTATCAGCCACCAGTCATCAAGAATGTAACATTAGCTGTACAAAGGTGGTAATATGACATAACTGGAGATATTTATATCAGCCTACACAGACTGAGAGATACAGTAGGATTTATTAAAGTGAGTAATGTCTTCACATTCCGCACAGCAATAAAAGAAATAGCCGTGCAGAAGTCATTTCCCCAGACAATAAGATTTACCTTCACAATCACTTAAAGAAGTTGTGCATGCTTTCAAGGGTCTAAAACAATCTTCTCACCATTAATAAACAATTTGGAGCTTAAGCTTGCAAATACAGGATTGAGTACTAAAATTTTTAAAACATACCCCAAAACCCAAGGGAGCAGTCGGGGTGTCTGTCTAGCTGGGGGTTTGGCACTTTTTTCCCTTAGGCTGATGGTTAAAAAATAACAGAAGTTCATTTAGGCTCAAATGGATGTATAAGTTTAGAAAATTCCCTCGATATTGCACTTCAATGTCAACAGTTTCATCACCTGCTGGCCCCAACATCTTCAGCTTTTCCAGGTGTCTATTTCTATACATTCCACTGCATATATCTACATATTGTCCCAAATGCCTTTGCTTTCCCCACTGACAGTTCAGCCATTAACATTTGTGGGACTGGGTGAGAAGCAGAAGTCAAACTTTGATCATCAAAACAACAACATCCAAACAATTCCAGAACTAACCCAAATGCTGAGGGCTGCTATGTGCTCCGTGACACAGCTCCTGATGGGAGGACACAGTGCATCTGCAGGGGATGTTTACACTTGCTTTACAGCAGCACTCGAGCAAGGCATGGCTCTGGTTTGATCCTCATGACATGCCATTTATAAACTGTGACTGATAAACCTAATGCCTCTGAAATCAGATAAAACTTTGATAAATGACTTCTTAGGGAGCAGCCTGCAATAGCCACTTCTGCCCACGTTTAGCCACCCTGCTGCAATCAGCACCATTTTGTTTAATCAAGGGTTCAGACAACAACACATTTGAAAGCTATCACACCATTAAGAGATGTGAAGATACTCTTTTCCTGAAGGATACGTTAAGACAAAAAACTAAAAAAACTAACCTCTTTCTGTAGCAGTTTTTATAGCATGAGTACTTGCTAGGAAAACTCACAGAAGTTAAAGATGACTTTTATTCCAAGGGGTTTTCCCATATTCTGTGGTGACAAGACTTGAGAGAGACCCTGTAGCAGAATCAAACACATGTCATAACACAGTCATCTTCTCCTCCACAGGTAAATTAAAAGACCACTGATGCTTAAACAGAAAGAACATATTATGCAAGAATGGCTTAAATACCAAAATGATAAAAGGGCCCCAGAACCACAGCAGTGTAAGAAAAATAGAATATTACAGTTAACACAAAATGAAATTGTGCCAAGGCTGCCAAAGCTGTGCCACTTCTTTTCTACAGCTTCCACAAAAATGCAATATGAATTTATGGTGATGTCAAGAAGCACAAGGTGCAGAAGATCAAGTAGAGACTGATCTGTTTATACCCTGAGCACATCAGCCTGCTGGGCAGAACAAGCTAACAATTCATAGATCCCAAACACTGCCTGTTTACACCTTCCTCTGGATTGTGTACACAGGGCACGTGTGGCTGAGTGCAGAGAGATAATATTGTTCATTTGATCTTCACCCAGTGCCACCGAATTTCCAGATTAGCAAGTGATTTTTGAAACAGACGGGTAACACTGTGTTTGCTGCTTTCTGAAGCTGGTTAGCAGCCATGTGAGGTAAATGATTTCACTTTAAGCAGAAATATTATTCATATGTCAGGTTTTTTAATTTAACTCTGCTCCTTGTAAGGGAGCAGAACACTTACAAGGCTTCCAGAGCTGACAAAGCCAGAAGACAAATCAACAATTAGGAAAGGGGTGGGTCAGCAATTACTTATCAAACATATAGCTCTCAATTATTCCAGGAGAACAGTTTACATCTCCAAGTACAGAGCAGATGTATGTTCAACCATGTTTTGGAAGGAAATACTTGGGAAATACTTGACCATCCTCAATGAAGGAGGAGGCTGCTAAGCTAAGCAGTAGCACTGTCTAGTAGCAATAATGAAATAATCTAGTGCAGGCACTGCTTTAGTAGTGATTTTCTTGCAACTAGGAGACTTAAGGGAAAGCATTTTTTAAAGAAGCTGAAGGATAGGACCAAGGATTCTAATGAATGGTGACAAAATCCCATTTCTCAGCCCTTAACAGCCTTTGTGAGGAGAGGGCAGGAGGACTGACAGTGAACTGTGAATCAACTGGACTGTGCAGCAAATGGTCACAATTAAAATCAAAATCATGTGATGATCAGAGTTCCCAGGTTAGGTAAGTTAATGAAGCCAAGATCTACACCCCTTACCTTGCCTTTCTCTTCACCTGTGGTAACAAACAGCCAAGTACAGAATAATGCAAAATCACTGTGTTCAGCTAATATCATCCTCAAAGACAGCCTCTGTTTTCTTTTCAGAAATTAAACAGGAAGCAGAATTATCCAGATAAAGGAGATTTGGGTTGATCTAAATGAGCAACTTTCACCTTGTCACAACAAATGACAAATCGAAAATTCCAAAATGCAGGTATATAACGAAACCCTGCAATTGAATGAAATAATTGGGACCAACATAACACATGCAGCATCACTCCAATCACTGTGTCCCTGCCAGGTGACCATTAATCTTTCTCTGCCCAGTTTCCACTTCATCTTGAAATGAGAACAAAATGATAAAGAGATAAATCTACCTAGTACAGTACACAAAATAATGCACTGTTTCCTAATTTAACCCTTCACTTATCGTTCTATGCTTTTCAGTATCTCCAGAGTACTGCAAATATAAATGGTTGAGATATTAAGTGACTAAACAGCTGGTTGAAAGTGTTAACTTTAAGCAGATGTTTCATCTTTTTTGACATTTACCCACCCTGAAAACACTGGGACAGCCCCACCATTGATCTCCACAGATCCAGCAGATAATTATTTGACATTAGGGCTCTGCTAGCTTTTGAGGGAAGAGTTCAGACTGCTTATATCAACAAGACCTTTGGTTACAGAGCAGCAATGCTCATTAGAATTTGGCAACGGAGCCAGACATGCCTGTGTTGCTCCTAAACTCAGCCTGACTTTTGTTTCACACTTGTCAAAGAAAGAATAGGAAAGGGTAGAAGGCAATGGAAGCAATAAAATCAACTAGAGAACAGTATTTAATGCCAACTTTTTTTTTCCCCTAAGAAACTACAGAGTGAAATATGAGATTTCTTCTCCTCTCCTAAAGACTTCTTGACCTAAGATTTCAGCCTGAGCTAAACAGATCTGCTTCAGTACAGCACACATTGTCCTGGATGTACATCCAAGGGAAGGATTTTGCACAGGAAAAGCATGAGCCAACAGTGCTGGGAGCATAAAGAGAGGAGGCATGAACTACTGTTCTGTCTTGTTCAAGAAATCCAGGCCTGAATCATCCTGCTGCAGGAAAAGAAGTCAGGCACAGGATAAACTCTCCTTCAGCTTTGACTTCATTATGTTATCTCTTGTAAAACAAAGATTTATCTTCTAACTTTTGGAATTCTCCAGCCATATTTGGAAAGGGGAGGGAGGATGGGTGGGGAAGGAGCATGCTAAAGTTCTGCTTCATACCAGAGCTTCATAAACCTTTCTGGTTTGGATTCATGAGATGTCTTGACATTGACAGCTACAAGTCAGCACAGCTTTGCTTTGAATTCTGAAAAACTCTATAAATCATGGGAAAGCCATGATCTCCATCCAAACAAATTTATCTTTCTTATCATCCTTTCTACTTTCTTCTGTAATCTGCAAACTTCCCTTTTAAATTTCCTCTCCTCATCTTCATCTCTCTCATGAATCCTACCTGACACCTCTTTTTCTCAAATCTGCTTGTACAAGGACTTCTCCTTCATGCAGTTGCTCTGATGACCTGCTCATGTTCTCATTTCCCCACAAAATAAACTTCTGGTTGGACTGTTACATTCCAAATGAGTATGTCTCACCAGACTCTGCAGGCTTAATGCAACATGATCAGGAGAACAATGTCACTAAAACTCATGTGTCAACAACTACGCAAAGAAAATACTATTAAAAGGAAAGAAAGAGATTAAAAGGCAACTGGGTATTTCTGAGTATTTTCTTTGCTTTTGCCCTATTTCCTGACATAGTACAGAAAATTTGAGCAAACAATCCAGATTTGTCAACTCAACAAGAAGCCAGGCAGTATGACCGCAAAAGACCAGTTCTGCACAGAACTGGCTCTTCCTGGAGAGGAAAGCCAAGATTAAACCAGCAAAAGTTTTAAATGATACCTTCTGTCAACTCTTAATCTGATTTCATAATACAAAAGGTATTAACCCCTTTGTAAAGACAAAGGACCATCTTAGCTGAATGTCAGATATGGTCCATCTAAAGTTACTGAAAAGATGTCCAACACAGTGATAGTCCAAGACGCATTCTCACTATCCACGACAGCTGTGAAAAGTGGGTATTTACTGTATAAATACAATATTACTTGTTAATAAAACCAGAACAGAGGAGCACACAAGTTCAGAAACATGCTAATAATTTCAACTAATGTTAATGAAATCCTGAGACAGAGTAGTAAAGCTTAACATGTAGAACATATGTTATCCAAGTTCAATACAATAAACCCTAAAATGTCTGGAATTTGGGGAAGCAAATTCTCTGCCTAAAGGAATCAGCTTTTGCTTAAGCAATTGACTTTTGTAGTAAATAACATTAAAATAAAGCACTTGAATTCCATCGATATTATAACATTAAAATACAAAAACCACTAACTGCCATGGACAAATGTTTGCCATTACATTTAAAGAGACTAAGGGGTGGGTTCTGTGGGAATTGGACATATATCATTCAAGTGAGAAGAGATCCTGTGAATCTCAAATAACAGAGCTAAGAGCAAGTTAAGTGACTTTTTCCCTCTCACAGATGGAATAATGCTACATCTTCCTCCAGCCCATCCTGTATTCTGTTTCAGCTGTGTAATGACGTGCAGAGGTTTCAGGAGAAATGTGGAAAGCAGAAAACCTGCTGTCCTCCTGCAATCCTCACAGCAGACACCCAGTAAACCTGCAGAGGGGAGCGTCACTTACTCCCAGCTGACTCACACATCTCATGGCAAAAAGAAAGGAGTTTTTCCATCATCTGCACACAGACACACAGGCTCCCTATGCTTTATCGTGCAGTGCTGCCTTGTCTCAAGTTTAGATTGCAGTATTTTCATAAAATATGACTTAAGTGCACTCATATTTCATTAATAACTTCCAACTGAAACTAACCTACAGTTGTCAAAATAAGTAAATGAAGTATCCTTACACAGTGACATGATAAAGTTAAACATTTTACTACACGTCTGTAAGTTCTTAATTACAGAATTCTTCAGCCTCTAGATAATCCAGCTGAATGCAAGTACCTTGTACCCTTTAAGAAAATTTAACACACAAACCATAGTACCCCCATGATTTCAGCTTCTGAAGATGCTTTTACACCTACTTACAGCAAGTGCTGTACTTCTGTTATACAAGGCTCCAAAAAATTAAATGTGTCTCCTACTACAAGCAATGAAATAAGACAGGTATTATTTAAATTTCCTGTCACACTTAACTGTAAAGACATAGGATTGATCTAAATTGGTCAAAGCCATGTTACAGCAAGGTTTTTAGCTCAGTTGTCATTTTTTCCTTGACATTTTTCATTCACACCATCATACAACCTGACCTCAGCCTTGTATCCAAATTCATACAGGGGATGATCAGAGCTACTTTAATTAAGAACCACCATTTTCAAGATTCTCTCCTTTAACAGAAAAGTTTTCCCCCTTCATTCCTGAAGGCAAATAATAATTCCTGCACACCACACACACACAAAGATGACCAACTAAAAGTCAGTAAACAGGAAACGAAATGGTTGCTCAGGGATTACTTTTGTTTGCTCCTTGGGCTTATTGGTTCTCAGGTCTGACCTTAACCAAGAGAGTCACTGTAAGGGAGCAGTGCTGGGAAAACTGAAAATCATGACAAGACTGGAAGAAAATTCACGTGCTGGAGTCAACAGAGCTGTTTAAAAGATTCCTGTATCAGGATAGATCAAAATAAGTGGGTTTTATGTGGTTCTACAAGAGCCATCCTTAAAAACAGGAACTAAAGGTAAAGGCAACCAAAAAAGATAAGGGGGCTTTAATAGCTTTGAATTACTGCCTAACTGGGAAGTTAATTTTCAGAAATTTCTAAAGAAACACCATGGTCATAATGGAAAAGTACATCCATGTCCATGCTGGAAGTACCAGGTTCTTTCTCCTGTATGGAACACCCAGAAGAGACCCATTCTTGACTAGAGCCAACCTACTGAACACAGACACAAGGACCTATTTGTCAACCAAAAGATTTTAAAAGAACTAGATAGGATGATTAAAAGGAAGAGACTATAAAATGAAGCTACACAAATACCTCTGACAAGTTCCATTCCCAGCTAAGGAAAAAAGCTTTCTAAAATCAAAGCATTCTAAAGTGACCTTTGCTAGTCAACTAAATGTATCCAAAATATTTGCTTTTTGTAAAAAACATACTTACTTTCTCTTTTTTTTTTAATAATTCAAGCAATTAGGAAGGATTTTCAATAAAAATCTATGTTTGCATTTGCCAAAAGACTGTAGTATCAAATACATAAAGAACACTGGATACCTCAGTAATAGATCAACTGGTATGGCTTCCTGCAAATCACTAATCAACTAAGTTGGCACAATTAGTTGGCCTGCTATTTAACCTAATCTGTAAAAAGTTTCTTATTTAATGGTAAAAATCAGATTAGAATTGAAACCAAGCCTCTTTATTTATAGAAAATCCAAGGTACAAACTTTTAACAGGTTTATTTAAAAAACAATTTAATAGCTAAATGATCTATGTTTTACCTGAACATGCATTCTCATTAAAAGCAAAGTAAATATCTCCAAACACAGACACATTCTATGCCATTCTCTTTATTACTTAATTTCCCAGGTATCTCAGCATGATCTGAATAAATTATGCTGACAATACAACAATATAAATGATAAATCAACAACACAATTTTAGTGATATATAGCATGAAAAGTAAATAATAACCAGCACTGCTAATTGGCTCGCTACCTGGCAACAAATCAGTGAGCAAGCGACTCCACTGGTAATGCTTCAGCTGTGCACCACCCTCATCATTAAGCTTTTCTAGCTTTTCTAAGCTGTTTCTTAGAATTTCCACTGGTTTTTACGCAAAACTGTACTGTAGCATAAAAGCAATGCCTGAAACTCTTGTTGAAATAATAAAAAAAGGCCAAACTTGCACGTTGGCAACATGTGGATGTTATGAACCTAATCCTGCTACACTGCGTGGCACAAGCATTCCTCAAATCAGAATGTGTTTTACTTGAAAAGCTACAACAGGACATTTAGAGACTGAAGTTATCTACCAGAAGAGTCTGTAGTCTTTACTTTGGAACTTTATTTATTGGCCCAGCACAAAAGGTGAATATATAAAGTGTAAATCCTACTTTCCACCAAAGGCTGAAGATTCCCCGAGCTCTGATGGGGAGAAGAGAAGAAGACTTCCCCAGAGCTCCTTAGCTGGAGAGAGCAGGAGGGCAGAGCCAGCCTGTGGCACTCAGGGACACTCAGCCTCTCCCTCCCTAACCTGCACCCCATGAGAGCCCCAGGTGGCAGGGAGAAGTTACACAAGTGTGTGACCTACTTCAGCATCCAGCCCATAACAGACAGCTTCCAGGCATGGCTAAAAAAACCAACAAAATCGTCATTATCCCAAAGGGAGACACAAACATTTGTCAAAGGAAAAGTATTAGCTTGTGCTTTCCTACTTTATTTCATTGCATCTCTGAGAATTGCCTTACAAACATGGATGTCCAGTTTTGTTTTGTTTCCTAATCCTGCCACACTTTTCACTCCAAAGACTTCCTTCAGCTCTAACTCCCACCCTGCAAAACATCAAAACCTCCTCCTTATCAATTTTCAATGTGTTGCCACACTCCTCTGTTTGCACTATGGGACGAAGCCAAGAAAGAAATCAGACTCAGCTTGTGTAAATCATTCCTTTCCCACAAAACCTTAGTTATCTTCTCATCCACTTACCCTAAGCTCCCCCCATAATTTTACTCTTTGCATGTAAAATTCTCTATGCTTCTGGATACTTTTTATAACTACTGCTTTATTCCTCCTGTTCATTATATACATTTTCAAGCAGAAAGGTATGAATTCAGCACTGTATTCGAGGTTAGAGGATATCACTGATAGGTATCATAATATTTGCAGTATTATTTTCCAACCCATTCTTTATTCATCCAACCATTTTGCTGGCTGCTCAGACCACTGCTGTGAGCTGAGCAGCCTTTTCTATTGAGCTGTCTGCAGTAATGATGATCATGGGGAAACTCCATCCCCACTGGAAGAAAAGGCAAAACTCCCAGAGACCTCAGTAGGATCTGAATTTCACTGAAGTTCTTTCTATCAAGTAGTTATAGCTAATTTAGAATTCAGTCAATGGTTATGAATACTACAAATAATTCCACACAATTTACATTGCAGGACATTTGTCAAAACTGATTATATTTGGATTTCTGCTCCCTAATTGCCTGTATCAGTTAGCTCTCCAGAATTCCCCAGAGGCTTCTATGGAGTTGACTAAGCAAAAATTGTTGTCATCTATATTTTTTGCCTCTTATTTTGCATTCCATACACACGTTCACTTGAGTCTTTACAATGCAAATAAATCCAATAAATATATTGACTAGATCACTGTTAATCCTGGGTCTCTGGGAGTCCTGTTAACTTTTACCTATGCTCAACACTGACCAATTCTCCATTCCCTGTTATTTTTCCAACAGTCAAAATGCATTTCATTAAGCTGTTTCTTTTCTGTAGCTACCCTTTCCTCAGCAAATATAAATATTTCTAGTAGCCTGGGAGGTACCATTTACGATGAATTCCCCATTCCTGCTATATATGTCCTCATAAGCATTTTAAAAATGTAATTATTTTTGCTAGTGTTTTAAATCCAGATATCTTTTCCCCTATTTCTGCTGAATGTAAATTCACAAAGATTTTCTGCTCCAGAAATGGAAACGAGAACAAAAGCTAAACTGACAGCTAGAAGATGGAGGTTGCAGTCCTCACTGCACATCTACAAGTGCATAGCTACAACCCACAACGCTGCTCTATGGCATGGTCCCATACAGTGTATTTAAGTTAATTTGAAAATACCATGCATTTACAGAAGTCTCTACCATCTGCTGCTTATCTAACCATCCATTTCAGAATTAAGCAACGCAGGAAAAGGAGCAGAACACAATGTCTATTCCAAACCCTTCCTAACATTGCAATGCTTGGTGGCATTATCCACAGCATTTCTTGACGAACCATGGGGAACTCTGCACTGACACACCCCACTGGTGTGGCACTCAGGGCACACAGTTTGCAGGGCTTTAATTATTTTGGGATGGTTCTGCACAGTATCACATCAAAGGTACCAGCTTGGTTGCAAATAATCTGGGATTTTCCCCATGCACTGCAGTACACCAGGCAGGGAATCTGCATGTTGCTTTGTACCTAAGCAAACAGGGAGCTGAGAGCCCTGAGGGGAACTAGTTGAGTTATTCAGTATGGATCTTCCTAAGTCCTATCATCCTATGGGGGCTCTTCATTTCTTAAGTCTTCAATTTAATAAACCCACTGAAATTAACAAATCAGCAATTAATAAAGAATTAATACGGTTCAGGCATGTTTAAAGTTAAATAAGCACTTAAGTGTTTTACTAAACAGGAGCTTAAGACAGTATGTATCACTTTTTTTCCTCTAGGTCATTCTCTTAGTTTCACGTTGCTGAGGTGGCACTGGTACCCAAACTCAAATCCTGACCAGCCACAAATTCAGGATGAAACATGTCTTGGGTGTTTAAAACATCCTTTGCTGTGACAGTAACTCAGCAAGACAGCTGGGTCCCTGGCAATGATAAGGTCCTATCTGGTGAGGCAGCAATAATACAGATATCATGAAACACGAGGCAATTATTTTCTAAAAAATAAAAATAAAAACTAAATAAAAATAATAATATAATAATAATAATGTCCTAAGCAATAAAAAAACCCCAAAACACAAAGAAGTATAAAATTGTTTCTTCATGCACCTAGTATCCTGTGGCTGTGGTATCATAATTTCTCTATAAAACACAAAATATAGATGTGGTGCTATTCCTTTCAATTCCTTTTCCAGGGGAGAATGAAATGTATGTTTGAGGCCAGAGGGAAGTTGTCGCACTCCAAGTGGGTGGATGCAGAAACAGCTGTTACCTTCTCCTGTGCAAAGTGGTGAAGTTCTCACACACCTCTGCTCTCCCAGTGACACCTCCTTGCTTGAAGACATGCAAATATTCAGGAATACCTGGAAGTATATATGTTCTATGATTCCAATGACAGCAAGGTTTAATCTTGTTTAAAATTTTTAATTGAAGTCAAAATGTTTTTGCATTTGGCATAAGCTGGCAGTAAATAAAACGATCCTGATGAAAGGCATAAAACTATTAATTATGTTTTGTTCACTCTATTCTTACTGTACTGCTTGTGTGGTTAAAAATTAACTCCGTGATCTTATTTAAAACAATACATGTGTCATTTCAGACATTCCTAAAAAGGATGCTTAGTAATAATAAATAGGTGTGCTTGTCAAGAGAAATTTGCTAACAAAGTGAATTCAAGCATCTTAAACAGATAAAGAAAGCAACAATAAATTACAGCAGGATAATATTTTGTTTTATTTTTTAAATATTCACCTCTGTTTTTATTCATTGATGAATTTTGGATATGCAGATTAAGACAATAAATGTTTCATTATTATGATGAGCATTCCAGAGTCCCCAGACAACCTTAAATATTTTAATGTCTGGAAGAAGTGTCAGATTGTATCATACCATCTCCACTGTAAATACTAATAATATTGATAAGCATAACTTGAATGATTTTAAAGTGAAACTATCAAAGTTATTCTTAACACAGTTAAGCAAACATTAGCATTTCTTTGAGGCCAACAGAGCACTGGAAGAGCTGCTCAGGGAGACTGTGGAGTTTCCCTCTCTGGTGACATCCCAAAGCCACCTGGACACGGTCCTGTGTCCCTGCTCCAGGTGACCCTGCCTGCACAGGGGGATGAACTCCACCATCTGCAGAGATCCCTAACAGCCACAACCCGCCTGGGATTCTCATCCCCACATGCAACAGAAACCAACAGGAGTTAGGAAGTCAAGTTTGTGGTACATCTGCATTTTCCGCTCATACCAGCACACAAAATAAACGTGCAAATAACTTAGCTAAGTGTACAGTCACTCACTATGAGTCATGCAAATGCAAACTTATATGGGTTTCAAATAAAAAATTTGCCTGCACAGCCTCAAAAACCTGTTTTTAGTATCTGGCCTTTTGAACTCACCTCTCTGCAGCAGTGTCAATGAGGTTCTCCATGAGTGCACATATTTTCCTGAGGACAATGTATCTTATTAATCCCATAATCTAAAGAGATAATGCATTTGTCAAAAAATATGTGTGTTTTATCAGGATGAATTTGCTCTAACCTAACATCGACTACCTTTTCCCAAGGCAAAGGAAATAATCTACACAAAGCCACAAAAGTAGTGTTTTCGTTTTTATGGGGGTGTTTATTTTTTTGTTTGGGGGGTTTTTTTGGGGGGGGGGGGGGTGAGGTGTTTTTTTTTTTTTTTTTTTTTTGGTTGGTCTCTGTAAGTTTGCGGGGGCAGGGCTGGTTTTGGGTTTTTGGGGAGTTTTTTTGTTGTTGTTCTTGTTTTTGTGGTTGTTTTGATTTTTGGGGGTTTTTTGTGGATGTGTTTGTGTTGTTTTCTAACACTTCAAGAAATTTATGTAGCTTTCATTAAGTATTTCTTTCCTACCCCATGCTTTTATTTCTTCCTTAATTAGAAACATATCTGCATTCAACCACTTTGTAATTCCCCAAAAGCCATTTGGGAGAAACCAGAAGAGCAAAATTCAAGCCTAGTCCCCGCCAAAAAACAAAAAAAAAATTAAAAAAAAATTAAAAGCCCACCTAGAGCTGGTGATAAGGCAAGCAGGGAGAATCCTCAGAGGAGATTCCCAGCCTGCTCCAAGTCCATGGGTGCTGCCTGACCCAATCCCCAGCATGGTGCAGATTTGGAACATCTTTTTGCCTCCAAAAAACAACCTTTTTGTCTCCAAAAGATTTGCCAGAGCAGCCACGAGAAGCAAAGCTTGCAGAGGCAATATCTGGGCTGACACTGCACCTACAGGAAAATGTAAAATCTGCTTAGGCATTGCCAGGAAAGCTGCCAGTGGATGGAGCAGTGAGGGTGTTTGGGAGCTGCATTGGGACAGAAAATTTGTGATGTTTTTGTGAGTGAAGATACCATGGGAAAAGGCTTGACTAGAAATGAATTTCCCTTTGGAAATTACAACCATTTATATGCAATGTAATCCTAAAATTCTTAACATCCCTTTTAACTGGTTTCATTTGCAGTCTACATTTACCAGCTGATGGGTTGGCTGAACTCTTCCAATACAGGAAAATAACTGCCCACCAAGAGCTCACCATGAATGCATGGAGAACAAAAATTAAATAAAGCTTTGTGCCCAGAGGGCAATCAAATAACTTTTCTAAGATTTTGCACCAGCATAAAGATTGTTGCCTGAATTTCTGATGTGATGTGGCAAGTGGGCAGAAATATTGGTAAAAGGGAGCAGGGAAAGGTTCAGGGAGACAGCCTGGCAATGCTAGAAACTCCTTCTGCAGGCCTCAGAGCACACAGAGCCTTTTAGAGGACAGTGCCTTTTATGTGAATTATATATAAATGCCTTCAGAAGTTGCAGGAAAAGCCTGGAGTTTTCTCTTTCTTTTTAAACAGCACAACTACTTTCATCACCTTTTTGTAAATCCTTAATAGTGTGTTATCATACTGTTTATGTGGGAAGACAGTGCTGTGGCAAAACTTGTTACTGATCATGGTTTAAATTGTCTGAGGAATTCTCTCTAAGGCTTATGAAAGAACAATCTTTTGTGCATAATATCCTTTTATTTTCCCACTTCATTTATTTTGGTAACCGAAATGTGTGTTTACATCTAACTACATAATGTTTTAGCACCTTTGAACTATTTCTAACAATCTTTTTGATCCATATATAGACACAGGAATGTTGGGAATGTAATATATGTATATAATTTTAGACAACAACCATCAGCCTACTAAGTTAAATGTCTTGTACGCCCTAGAAACTCAGATTTGAAAGAGAAACCATCTTTAAGAACCTCTGATCTACCCAATGACTCCTTGAAGTATAAACATGTCATTTTACATATCCAAACTGAAGCACACACCAGCAAATATGAATTGAAAGCCTGGGGAATGTGATGGTTTACCTCAGAAACTCTTCCTTGAAAAAACTAAACAAACAGCCACATAAAGAATAAGCTTCTTAAATTTAATAACCAGGTACTTTTACTGTGGTTTTTGTTTAGCATGCTTGATCCTAATGAAATTATGTCACCCTTTAAAGATGCAAGAGCGGTTTTTGCTTTAGTTCTGAAGTCATACTTACAGCTGTGTTGGTATTCAGGTATTCAGGCCCAGGTCTGAAGAACTGGCTTAGAAATTATCTCCTGCTTCTCTCTGGTTTGAAAACACAACTGCATTATCTCATCTGGATATGGTGATGAGTTTGATCCACACTAACTACTACAATGGCATTGTGCACATCATTAAAGAAATGTGATAATCCTCTAGCAAAAATTAATTTATTAATGAAATGAATAATTAAATCTGCTGAAAACCACATTTTCAGGAAGTTAAGCAAAGGTGTTTTGAATAAGAATAGGGCTTTTTCTGAAATCTATAAGTACAATAGACTTGCTAAAGTAAATAACCCCGTGAGTTACTTACCTCATAATGTATTTAGTTATAATATTAAATGGATAAAGTACTTGATCATCTCCCAGGATAATAAAGCTGGTGGTATGGAGAAAAGCCTCCATGGGATTAAGAGAGAGTTAAAACATTTCAAATATGCAATTAAAGGCATTCTAGCATGCCTGTGATCTCTGCTCTGGTTTCCTATTTACAGAGAAGGAAAACTGGCTCAGACCTCCTAGACTAAGACAAGGAAGTATGCAAAATCGAGCAGTCTCTGTGCCAGCTCTTGCTAATCCTTTTCAGTATGGTTTGCTGCTAATTTGTCATGGCACATATTTGCCTTATGTCTAATTAGCATCAAATTGCAAACTGCTATTTGCTAACAATTTGTTGCATCAATCTGCTTGAAAATCTATAGTTTAGAACTGGATTGAAGCTTATTCTGTCTATCAAAATTCTATTTCATACACATCACAGTAGACTATTTCCCTCTAAAAAAGCATTGCAGTACTCCTCTGTACAAAGAAACACACATTTTAAAAGAAAGCCTATGCAAAGTGGTAGTTTTTGTTCCTTTGTTTCACCCTCCATTTATATTTTGCTATAACTTGTTTATAATGGGAATTAAATAAAGAACAGCTTGCTCTTTGTTTAGAGTTAAATCTAGCTACAGCTCCCTCACCCCTATAATAGAATAGGTACATACAAAATTATCATCTATGCTTTGGAGAATATAGGCAAGAATTGGCTCTCAAAACACAGGAAGAATTTCAGCCAAGGAATTTGCCAGGTTTAGGATGTGGCTAATCTCTTCTGTTCGACATCCACAGGTATTACAATAAACAAATAGCTAAAAATCTTTGTCACAAACAAATCCTGTAGCAAAGATGTTCTTCAATGGAATCCTAAGTGATGTGGGAGATGTTTATGCATAAGATTTCCTCCCCCGCTATGCCTCATTAGAAACAGATGGAATACTGCTGCCACATGCATTGCAGGGGATGGATGGAAATGTGTCAGTGCAGGGCCTGGGCTCTGCAATTCACTCCAGAGTGGCACTAAATGTTCTAAGCACTCTCCTCCACTGTGTTCCAGGGTTGGCATGGGGTCATCAAACCAGCATGGCCACATGCTGCTGCTCTGGAAGCAGAACTTGAGCCCATGTGAGATGAGGTTTTGTATCAAGATGTGGCTCAGATGGAAACAAAACAGGCTTTTTTCTTCCAAGCTGAAAAGCATCTGAAAATTCAAAAGTATTTCACCTGGAGAAAGCTGAATTCACAAGACTGAGAGAGAGATGGGAGTAAACAAGATGAGAAATCCAAATAGGCAATATCCATGTAAATACTCTGGGCCTCAAACTGCAGTTCCTTCTGCACTTTCCTTTGTCATTTTGATCCAAAATTCCATACTGGGCACTAGACATGTTTTCCTCTTCAAGTTTTAACAAAATCAGTGTAATGTTTGCCTTTCTGTGAGTTGGTGTTTGCTACAGCAAACAAATGTAGCCAAATCTTCTGCCCACTTCTATGTAAAGTTTGCATACTTCTCCTTGTGAGAGAATGAGCCAAGCTCAGTATAAAATGTTGTCAAACAAAATGAAAGCTTTCAGAGCTGAGTGAGAACACAAGTCTGTCTTTGCTGTATTTATACCCAACAAAAACTCTTCTAAGTTGACAGGGAATTGAATGTAACCTTCACAGGCAGATTGGACAGACATTTGAGAAGTGCTCACTGTTAAAATGAACCCTGCTGCCCACAGCTTTGGTGAATGGAGAGTTAGAGCCAGGTTCAGCATTTCAGAGTGCTTAAATAAGAACAGTCATAAATACTGACAGAACATCTTGAGTTGGAGACTGTCCTGGGTAAGATACCTCTCCACCTGCATTATCCTAAGAACTGCCATCTTATTGGACAAATATTTAGTAACTCATAGGTTTTTTCTGTATTCTTCATTGCTTTCTAATCAGAGCAAAGTCCAACACAGGGTGGTCACTGATGCTTGCAAAACAACACTGAAGGGCGTGAAGAAAAAACTGCTACAAGTGGTTGAAACAGACTTAGGAGAACTCCCTGTTTCCACTAAGATCATGGGACATTCCCCTTATTTGTACCACAAGCAATAAAGCATATTAATGATACCTGAGGGGAAGCTTCACCTTTCTTTCAAAAGCTGGCAATGTGCAAAGGAGCTCACTCATTTTCCTGAAACCAGGAAAATATGACACATAGCAGTGAACAGGCCATTGTGAGAAACCACTTTGGTCAACAGACATCATCCGTGTCACAAATATGGGGAGCAATTCCCACTATGGAAAAGGGCTCCTGCTTTTTTATGATTGCACCAAAATAGTGCCCATATGAGCTGGACGTGCATGGCAAAGTGAGAACTCTCCCTGAAGGAATACAACTTTTCCCGAATTTGTTTTATGATTATTAACATGTCACACTTATTTGCAAATGTGTTAATTTCCCCAATTTTTATAGAACTTCTCTTTAAATGTTTCCTAATGGACAATATTTTAGAGACTGCATTAATTTCTCTGTTTCAAAATCATATAAATATAGTAAGGGCCAATTTTGTGCATAGAAGTGGGAATGCAATCTGGGCAGCTAAGCAACTCTTAATCTTCCAATCTGGAGAAGAGAATTCAGGCTTTTTCATCTTGGCTGAAGGGAAGCCAGTCTGTGTGCCCTGAATTCTCTCCAGATTTTGCGGACGTGGAATCAGCAGTATGTCCCATCAGGAGCCAAAAGCACTGTGTATCATCCTGCAAGTTGGTACACCTTCAGTGGGAAGTTCAGGAATAGTTTCTCACAGCTTCCTAGACTGAGAGTGCTTTAAGGTCAGCAGAGCTCAGGTATTCTATGAGCATGCAGAAAAAAGGATTCATTCATTGTCTTCTGTATATATTTTTCCATTTCTACGCAAGTTGTTCACAGTTTCTGTAAAACAAAACCAAGATTCTCCTGTGTTAGAGGAGTAAGAAAGTCAGACACCTTACAACCCTATAAAAACAAAGAAAAACATAATGAAATCACTTTTGTCCCCCAGTCAATTAAACAGAAACAGAATAAATGTATTGGGGGGGGGGGAAAAAAAAAAAAAAAGCAGCATTTAAAAATGTGCAGCCTTGACATAATTAGATCTACCACATCTAGGTCAGCTGAGGCTGCAGGATTCACACACCAATTACTTATTCAAAACTTTAGAACAGTGCATTTTGAGATAAAGCTCCTAGCTGTGGCTCCTCCAAGAACTGGTAGAGCCACCATGCTACATACACACCTTAGAGGGCTCTGGAAAACAGATCCCCACCTCAGTTTGAAAACTCCAAAGGCATTGGATACAAAGCAGGGAATGCCATAAGCACCCTTTATTAGTGGTTGGTCTGCAGTTGAAGTCAGCCCTGGGATTTCACAGCCTGTGGAACCAGAGGACTATCCATGAACAGACTAGAAGAGTTAGGTCTAAGCTCACTGGTGAAGGAAGCAGTGGCATTATGTGGGTAAAACTGAAAGCTTCTTCCTGCCAGGAGCCTGAATGACAACCTCCAGGACTGCACAAACGAAAGGTGGCTTCACCAGCCTCCCAAAACACCACCCCTGCCAAAAACTGCTTTGGGTTTAAAACACCTAGAATTTAGAACAACATGGAAAGGGAGCCCAAAGGTGAGGGACTGACATATTGTTAAGCGTATTCATCTCAGTACTCTTGGAGATGTCTGGCACATTCCATATGCATATTTCATCTCATGCTTTTGTACAATGCTTGTAAAATATGTTTTGCAGCACATGAAAGGGCTAATGCAAGCACAGGGTAAAAGTCACTGCTGCCAGATAGCAGACTTCCTCCCTTGGCACAAACAAGCACTAAAGAGTTGTGTTTAGGTTCCCAAATTCAAACCATACTGATGCCTCCGCGACAGACACTTTTTACATTTCCTGTTTGCTTCTTGAAGTAAAGACAATTGCATATCCCCTTGAGTAGCTTGAAAAAACTATTGGAAATGCTAAGAAAATGTTTCAAGTCAGAACTAGGATTTGGGAGCTATTAGTGGAAATAAATTTGCCTAGAAAAAGAAATCAAACCCTACAGTTCTTGACAGTGTACAAGGCTCAAAATGTCACTGTAAATACATTTTAATCCTGATCCAATGACATACTATATTCAGTATACAAGGGGACCTATGTGCTTCTTTCCTAGTCCTCTAGAATGCTAAACAACAATATACTTAAACATAAAACATGTTGCTCTTGGTTACATACCATAAATTGCCGTATATCCCTTCCCTCTTCTCATTCAGATTCTAATGAATGCTGCTCCGCTGGTCAACTATAACACCAGACTGCAAGTACTTTTCTCCTTGTCATATAGCACTCTATAAAAAACACTATTGTCCTCCTGATTTAGGATACATACACATGGCCAGCGAGGAAAAAACAGCCGAGTTTGGCAAATAAAGTCTCACGTGGGAATTTTCTCCCACAACTACTAGAGAAGATAAATGAAATTTTCAGACACAGCCCTACCAAACTCCACAATACAGCATGTGGGGGGTTCAGATACAATAAAAGGAAAAACCTGAGAGGAAAGTTGCTTTTGCAACCTCAATAATGAGAGCAAGCCTCAAAACGCTGGCAGTGGAGGAAGCATTTTCATTAGGTGTGTTTCACTTTCTTCCCTGGTGCAGCAATCCACTTACAGAAGCTGTGTGTTGTTACATGACACATTTCCACTTTCTTACAGAAGTGCCTGTGATTTTTTGAATGCTGTTTGTTGTTACTGCCTTTCTTCTCCGACACAATGCACCAATTTTTAACCTTTTCAGTAACCCAGTGACACCTCTGGGATATTACAGTATTCCTGTCAAGATGTCTGGTCTACAACAATAAACTTTACATTGATGTCTTGCTTTTTGGGAATAATTACACTGTTCCTTAAATGTTACCCTATTTACTATTTGTGCAAAAAGATGACAATAAAATCAATGGAACACAATTCCCAAATGTGCATCAAAGTCTTTTGCAATGTTAATGGATTAGTGTGTCTACAGAGGTGTAAGATCATTTTGTCTTGATGCTTGGACTTGCACATGATATGCACTTACTCAAAGATAAACTTATTAACCCTTATCTGCTGAGCTCATCCCTTCAAAAAGTTAGTCTAATCTCCCTGCATTTGTCAGGATTCCTTTTTTCTTTCCCTTTCTCTTTTTTTTTTCCTTTTTTCCCTTTCCCCTTCTTTTGAAGCCAAGCCTGGGAATGCTGCCCATCGATCAATAGGTGTATGATGAAGGAACTTCGTCCTGCTCCCTCTGACCAGCGGCGATGTTTTTCCAATGATTCCGCAGGAGTCAAAAACTCAACAAAGCGAATCGCGGATGCTGTAAAGGGAGCATGCTGCTCATGTCTGTGACCACTGTATGCAAAGCTTGGCATTAGTCACCGCCAGGCCGCCTCTGACAGCCCTGAAGTGAGGGAGATTAATGTGAGGCAGGGGCACTTTATTATTGTCATTCTGTTCTTTCACACTCTGCCTCTGACTTTCAATTTTGCTCCAGAATTAATTGTCTGCTCCCTACAGTATGACTGATGTAGAAGGATACAAGTAACATAGGCACCTGGTTCTGGCCTTGACAATCTGACTCGTTGTTGCAGGATGTATTGTGTACAGTCAAATTCAGGGACAGACGGGCATCTTTCAAAGAAATCAGCCAATGTTTCTTTTGACTTCAATCAGATTTGACTGTAGATTATCCTTCTCCAAGAACAATTTTTTTCTTGTAGAGATGCTAACAAAATGCCAGTGCCATTATTAAGTACCACTACATGATACTATTGCTCTGCTTTATGCAGCCTCGTATGAGGCCTTTCTCTCCAAGCTTTGCTTTTTATGTTGTAAGGCAGTAAATTAGTCATGTAGCAGTGTTTAATCCCTACCCTCTCAGAGTTAAGCATTGTTGTGAGAACATTATATATGGTATCTGAGACAATAAAAATACATGGCTGTGTAAGTCAGCATCATTTACTATTTATTGGGCTAACAGTTCCAAAGCAAATTACACACAAAGTAAGACAAATAGTTAAAGATCTTGTATCTAATAGAATATCTGACTGTATATCAGACTTAAAATGAACTGCTGTACTAAGAGATCAAAGAACATCTTTACTAGAGCATAGAGGATGAGCAAAAAAAACCACTTTTCGGATGGAAAAAAAATCATATAGAATCAGTCTTTGCACACACACCCCTCTCTATCAGTCTGCTTTTTCTCAGTTTAACGTCTGATGGTGACAAATGTAAAGGCAGTTCTACACCACAGTGAAACAAGGAGCTTCACCTTTATCTTGAAACAATAAGCATTTGCTAGGAGTCACAGACATTGCTGCAGACACACAGGCAATAAGATCAACATTTGCTGCTCTAAAAGTATGGTGAATTGTGGTGTATTTGCTCAAGGTTTAGGTTTTGTGCCAAATACTCTCAAGTGCCTGTTAACACTTTCAGCTGGATTTTATAATTTTTGATCTGACTTTGATCAGATAAACTTTTCAGAGCTACACAGATGAGAAACTATCAGATGTAGACAAAACGTATAGAAATAAGCAACAGGAAATGTTTCATTGTTTAATGTTTGCCTCTTGGTACATGGGTGGGATTCCTCAAGAGGATCTCAGGAATTTCTTCCCAAATACCCTTTCTGAATAGAAAATGCAATAAATTATTGTGGCTTTAACTCATCTACTCCTTCAATGTGACAATGATATTATGTTAAAGAGTACAGAAATATATAATATGCTGAATTGCCTTTATCCTGGGTACCAGAAGGAAAATTACCACCATTCAGTGAGGATAATCCCACCTCATTACATTGATGATTTACCACAGCGAGTAAAACACAAAAAATATCTACTTGCATTTATGAGAGGAAGCAGCTTTTCCAACATGTTCCAGTTTTCCCAGACCTCTGGGCAAAGTAAATTCCAGGATGCATTTCAACTTCCTTGAAAGACACAAAAAGCAATGAGAAACTCTGCCTCTTTAAAAAGGTGTGCGAGTAAACGTTGTAATATCCTTCAAACCTGACATTAAGTATTCAAATGTTACTTAAGCAAAGTGTGAGCAATTAAATTAATCAATCTTCCCAGCCATGTACTGAACAGATGTTCAATAAATCCTCTCTGCTTACAGTGTGGGAGAAAGAAAGTCCACTTTTAGCTGTCCTTCAGTGCTGACATCCCTCAGCCCGTCCTTTCCCTGGGCCTCATGGGCCACTGCCAGGCAGTTCTGCTGTGTTGTTTCTTTATTATAAATAACAACAGACCACCTGGACTACCTGCAGTACCTGGAAGCTGAGGTTTAATGATCCTTCAGGCTACATCCTCAGCTCTCTCCTGATCCCAGATAATGGGACTGATGGGAATGGCAGAGGAGTGACGGATGGCAGTGACGAATGACTCCAGACAAACATGTGCTGACAACTAGTGAATATGGGGCAGCCTTGCAGAAAGGTCAAGATAAAAGTATTTGCTTGACTTTCAAAGTTTCTCCATGAAAAAATGCTCAGAATCCTCCGATTTCTCCCCACCAGATAACTTTGCCAAGCAGATGTGTACAACATGCTATCAGAGTGCCACAAATCTGGCAAACAGCACTGCAAGTGGGAGCAAACACAACCTTTTAGTGAAGAAAAAAAAACATCTGCAAAGCTAGAACAGCAAAATTCCATGGACATGCAAAACCTGGATATTTGCAATTTTCAGTGCTAAGGTTGCTGGCAGCTGCAGACACAGCTTCTTGTTTCTGAAGGTGTCTGTTCTGTTCTGTTCCCACCCCAGCCACAATCCCTCTCTCTCATTGCCCCTCTGGCACCAGGAAAGGCCACTCAACCACCCCACCTTTCTGCCCAATTAAGCACTGAGGTCTTTTCCTAGGAGGACTTATAACGTTTGCACTGGAAGTCCTGTGATGTAAAATTTCATTGCTACGACATGCTTGGGTTGTCATCTCTATTTTAGAACCTCAGAGTTCAAAAATCAAGGGACAAGTTTTTATGTCACACTCCCCAAACCTTAAACAACAAATCCTATGGGTTATAAGGTGCATATGATGCATCCCATCATCTTAACTCGTTACTCATTAATATCAACTGTGATCAAATGAGTCGACTGACATTCAAATGTAATGGTTAAAACTTCTGCACCACAGATATACAACTTCAACCTTTTGAATGCTGCCATTCCTTATATGGACTTTATCCACATTTTAATGAGGCTTTAAAATCTCTGAGATTAAGCTAGTATTTTATATAGAACTGCCTGCTTTTTATGATATCCTGACATGTTGTACAACATTTGTGACTATATTGATCCTTATAAATTCAGCATCTATATATATTCCTGGAAATCATCCCCTGTTAAGTCTGTGCACAAACAGCAGGGCAGGACACACAGAGAGGACAGTTCTTGAGCCATTTGCCCAGCAGTAAACAGGCAGGTAAAGAACATTTTAGCAGCACTAAATATTTTAGTTGCATAACACAGTGATACTTAAAAAAAAATTAAAATACCATCCTCAAAATGCACAATAAAGAAATGCCAGGGTTCTTTCTCAATTTTACCCTGTTTCTTTCTCCTTCAGACAGACCTGTTTCAAATCCTGAGGGGGTAAACTGTACTCTTCTCCCACCTGGGACAGTTATACATCTTCATGCCCTCACCTTTGCCTGTCTGCAGAGACAAGCCTTCTTGTGTTTCCCCATGCAGTTTCATGCTTTTAATCTGAAACAAATGATTGCAGGGAAAAAAAAAAAAAAAAAAAGGCATTATCACCTTGGCGAGGCATCAGGAGTATACAGAAAAAAAGAAAGGGTCTATGGGCAAATTCATCTTCCATTGCTACAATCAATCTCTCACCTAAAGAAATACACAATAACTAGGCAGGAAAGGGCCAAGATTTATGGCCTAGAAACATCTCCACTGACCAGCATACACCAAGCCTTCCTGGCTCCCTCCTTGCCAGAATGGCTCTTTCTAACAGTTACAATGATATACTGTCTCTCCCTACTGTTTTACAAGTACATTAGCTTTATTTAATGAGATCTCTGAGTAATTTAACAGATGTATATAGGACGTAAGACTAGAAAAACTCTTGCTACTTGAACACTTTTGCCAAGGTATTCCAGGGCTAGCTAATCTCCACTACCATGTTATATTCCATGAAATACTGTTATTGGAATTTTGGGAAGGTTTTTAAAAATCATTTTAATAGGAATGCTATATTATAATCCAATAGAATAATGCCATATTCAACACTTGCTTGTATCAGGCCCATTAAAATAAGGTTAAAAGTGGTTACTTTAGTTTTTCAAAATCATTTATATATTAAAAGGCCTGAGAGAAATTCAAAAGCAGAGATGAACCTATCTGTTAAATCTTGCACCCTGTTCTTTCCTGTGACTTCAACACCATGTCCCAAGGGAAAAAAGACAGATTCTTCCATTTTAAAAACATACATTCAGCTTTAAAGTTCACAATTATTGGATCCCTCAATAAGAAACCATTTCAAAGTACTGTATTCAGAGGTTTTGTTTAATATATGAAGTATAACCAGTCATTAGTTTAACACAATAGCTCTGCTTTCCATTATTTTATTATTTCTGTTTCTGAGCAACAGACAATGTTTTGGATGGCTGCTGTTATCCAGCAAAGTAGTTTTAAATAATAGTGTTATACAATAAAGTATTAAATGAAAGAAACTGCAATAATAACTTTTTAAATAACTCTAATAAGCTACCAATTAATAATACAGAGGGTGGCAATGAGGAATTACCTGTTTAAAGTAACATTCAAACAATTTTTCGGAGTAAAAGAAAGATGGGCATAAACTTTCTGCATTTGTTTGTGTATTTTTTGCAGTAGCAAATCTGCAAAAATCCATACAGTGTGTTGCTGTTTTGTCATACATTATACTTTTAAAATTGATTAAAAATAGAATATTGCCCCAGATTCAGTAATGACTTCAATGAACTACATTAAAAAAAAAATTCAACAACTTCAATTCTACCCAGTGGTGAGACCAGTACTAATTGAGTTTAGTGGCACTTTCCTGTAAATAATATATAGTCTCATTAGAGAAGGTTTATTTTAGTTTGAAAACATATTTCTTTTTAAAATTCTTTTAAGCTGAAGGGGGTTAAAAAAAGGGGGGAGAAGGGTGAGAGTAATATTTACTATTCTGACAAAGCATTCAATGTCCTTCTGGCTTACAGGATTTTGTGTTAACCTTGAATTAGAGCATAAAACACAGGTCTAGCACATTTATATAAAATTACCCTCAGAAGACTATGGAATTTACAGCAAACATGCTGCAACATGCCTAACATCTAGAGAAAATCCACATTTGTATCTGACCAAATTAAACATCCTGACCAACCTCCTGAGTGCTCCACACCTTAGGCAGAAGAGTTCCTTGTTTAGAAAGCACCAGGTTGGGAGCACAAAACATGGATATTTCTTTAAATACCAGCAAACACTGACAAATCTCAGGGTACAAAATTATGAACAGCCACCATGTAGAATTATGCTTGAAATCAAGAACACACAAAATAACTCCCGAAGTGGAATAGAAGTGGGGAGAGAGAGGGAGCACGTGGGCTGGTACAGAGCAAATTCATCGCCTGAAATTTCATTTCTTGAGAGCTATACATCAAGTTGCATTTGTTTAATGGGGTTGACACTAGAAAGATGTATAGAACATGTCAGACACCCAGTACCAGTGCATTCTGGGAAAAAGATAACATCTGAGGATCTGACCACTCACTTCGTCTTCCAGCCAGACTTCTCTATCTACTGGTTCTTCAGGGGATTATAAATGAGAGGGCAGGAGGAACAAGGAGCAAAATAATGAAAAACAACACAAAAAAAGAAGAAAAATTATAACATTGTAGAGCCAAGTAAAGCCAAATTTATTGACCTCACAACTACATAATCAAGAGAAAGTTATCACTGTGGAAACTTTTACTAAAGCAGAATGATCTTAAATAACAAGGGAGTGCTATGAAATTTACAGCACTTTTAAGATATGCAAATTGAATGCAAGGTATAGACATAAGGGTAATTAATTGTAAATCTAAGAATAATGTTTCTTTGTCAGGGCTGTCTCCATGTTGTGGAATACATTCTAATGTGCCTTAACTCTGAATATTTCTTAAAGGCTAGTCTAATTATGAGATGTTCAGAATTCCAAAATAGTAGTTATTCTTATCGTTTAATATAGCTGCTGTAAAGTTTCACAACAAAATTTACTGATTACATGAAAATATTTTATTTTAATTTTCAAGGATAAAGCACTTGTTTAAAAGTCTAGGCACTGAGTCTTTACCTTGGAAGAAAATAATATGATGGAAACAGCTTTTTCCTAAATCAGTGTTTTGTGGTAGGGTTTTTTTTATTCTTTTTAAGGAGTAGAAAGGAAAGAAGCAAAGAATCAATATAACTAAGTGTAAACATCTTTATTTGCTGCATTTTTTGAAGTTGTAATGCTTCCTAAGGACTTCATAGAATAAAACAGAATTTTAAAATTCCATTATTTACTTAATTTTTCCTCTTACTGAAGTCATTCATGTGACAATAATTCAACCTTTCCATTGCAACAGGACTATAAAAATTCACTTTCTCGTTTTAAAACTTGGTAAGGTTGGAAAGGAAATTTTCCAAGTTTGAAAGGAAATTTATATGAAATTACAGAACATCTAAAATCTTTTACACCAATAATTCAAGCCCCTGTCAGCTTCAGTACCAGGCCTATATAGGTGACTGTGCTTCCTGACAGAAAACCCACGATTTGAGCTGCTTTTGGTGTTTAATTCAAACAAATTAAAATGAGGCTTCTTTAGGGGGCAGCATAGTAAAGAGCCTTCAACAATAGAACCATAATAGCCAGGATCCCTTGGATTTTTAGGGAAAAGACACTTATTAATCCACATGTCTTAGCAGAACTTGCTCTAGACCCAGGAAGAGTGAAACAATATTGGAGGGAAGAGCAAGAGCAGCCAAAGCTCTGAGTCAGATCACTGACCACCAAACACCGAGAGCAGCAGGCAAACCAGCAACACAGGCTTTGGGGAAATTATTGGAAATGCTTCAGTTCCAGCAAAACAACCACTAAGCACAGCTATTATCTCACAAAGAAACTACACAGTTGGAAGTATGGGATTTAGATCCACGTGTAGTAGCACTACAAAAAAAAATGTCCTTATTTTCACCAGTCATCAGTTCCAATCCTACCTGTGCAGGAATCACCCATAAGCCCCACATCCAGGATTTGATTTTCATACCCCAAAGGGAAAAGAGAAAAACACTTCAAAACCACCTATTTTAGAAGAGGTGCAAGTGGGATAGCTGGTCATGGGTGAGTGGTCAGCTGGGAGGATCACAGCCCTTTGGGAAAACCATCATAGGACATGGAGTGGTTTTCTGGGAGCAGAGGGGGAGAAGAGCCCCAGCTCCTCATGCAGTTGGCATTTAATAGCAAAAAAAAAAAAACCCAAACCAAGAGTGAAAAATTTAGACCAGCAGAATCAGTGTATGTCATCTGCATGAGATGAAATGCATTTCAGAAACACATCAGACAAATTCTTTGGGAGACAGTGAACAAAGGGAGAGGTTGATCATCAGTATGGAATACAAAAGTAAATGCTAACACAACTTTGGAAAATGTGCACATCATCACTTTGTGTCTGCTCTGCCTAAACAATCAAAATATTCTGTTAATATTTTTTACCTAAGCATAACATACTATAACTTTAGCTCCCCTTCAGTGACAGTTTGTGCTTGGGAGTTCTGTTATAGTTTAAACAGAGAACTTAGGAAATTTTGAAATCGTTGCCAGATATAGAGGCAGATTTCATAACATGAGTTAAATGCATCATATGCTTACATGAGAGGGTCTCTCCTATATAACACTTGCAGAAATTATAAATTCTCCATATGCCAGCAGAGCTAATAGCTTCCTTAAAGAAACTTTCAAAAATTACGCTTGCACAGGAGTAAGTTTCCAAAACTTTCTATAAGGAAACAGAAAAGCAAGGCACTTATTAATGCTGGGTTAAACTGAAATTTTCATCCTTCCTTCTTTTCATGACGGCTTTCCTCCACAAGGCTTAAACTTTTAGATATCTGAAGAAAGTGTCAACAGGAATTCTTACTGACACCTGCCTCTCTGACTTCTGGAGAAGGCAAAAACAGTCTGACTGAAGGTGATGAGTTTGGGTAGAAGACGTGCCAAGGTTATGCAAAAATTTCTTAAGGCCACTTAAGGAATAATCCTAGGAGACAAACTTCATGGTTTTGATGGAAATAAATGATATGAAGACAGATTTTTCCCTTTCAGTACAGTGCAATGGAAATGGTATTACAGCCCAGATAAGAGACCCCACTCTGGAAGAACAAGGCTCTTGTTTTCTCCAGCTGCTTTTCTATGATCTGACAAACTAAGGTTACTGTCCTTTTGGAAGCATTTTTGTACATTATAGTTGGAATCAAATTTCAGGTGGAGATAATGATTTCTTTCAATCAGTGACAGACTGCATATCTTAGATGTGCTGCAGAGGTTAACCACAGCTACAAGTACCTCACATTAATTTTTCTCATTAAAATGTGATATCTACCAGCAATTTTACTCACCGTTTTTGCAAATTCAGTGAACTTCTCAAATTGGTGCAATTTTGCCAAAATCTCTGATAATCAAACTTGTGACTGACTGCCCAGAAAACACAAAATGGCAGAAGGGCCAAACTCAGCTCACACAGTAACCCTCCCTGAAGGGTTAGAGCCAGCAAGTTATTCTAAGCCAGTTATTTCTGAAGCCATTAATCACCAAAAAAAAATTGCATTTATTTTCTGTTTCTTGTCACTCCAAACCTGCTCCTCCAGTTCAAGTACTGCCAAATGAAACTGTTGTGAAAACAAACTGTGGCAAGCACTGAACTGAAGCACAACTTCTCCTCCTCACTCTCTGCTACTCTCCAGTCAACAACAGCTTTTTTCTAGCTCAGCAATTGAACAGGGTGAGCATCCTCCTCACCTGGAAATAACAGTGGGAGGATCTGTGAACTAGACACCAATTACACATTGTGGTGGGGTTTTTTTTCTTTTCCATTGAAATTTTTCCTGTTTTCCTTGTGTTAATCAATGGTGAGGTGAACTTTCAGCATGTGGAATACAGACAGCAGACTGATAAAAGAGCAATTCAGGAGGATCTGTCCACAAAATCCACTCAGCATGAAGCACCATGAGCTAACCCAGTCCCACCCATTTCAGTGGGATTCACTGACCACTGAACACACACAAGGGATGGGCTGGGACAGCAAAGCAGGCAAATGCAACATCTGGCCTTATACTCTCCTGATTAAACAGACTTAGTTCTAATTACCGTAAGATGGATGGCCTTACAAAATACTTTTTATTCCTAAGGTCATTAAGAAAAGTGGAATTCTTCACCTTGTCCTTAAACTCAGTGGAAACTGCTCAGTTCACCTCTTTCACTTGGTGTGTTTAATTATTTGCACAGCTTGAATTAATACTAGATCTATGTCTGAATGTCTCTGCTTGTCTTTCTTGCTGCCAATCACTTCACAATACCCAGAATTTGAGGTTTTCTTGCTGCAACAGTCATTCAGGGAGCAAAATCAGATGAAAACACCTAAATGAGATAACTCTGGTATTTCCAAAAAACCCTTACTTCACTTTCCCTGTTTCCTAGCATTCTCATTCCTAGACTATTAGAAGAGAGGGAGAAATATAATATCAGGCAAGAGGATACACTGACACTTCATATCACAACAGCTTGATGGATCTTTGGTGAGTCAACCCAAATTTAGCCCCATTTACACTGCCTGTCTCCCCAGTGCCTATAACCTCACATGTAGAATATCTCTGACTAAAAGGTCACCGAGAAGAGACAATCCAGATGCACCAAAAAACCCAAACCTGGCACACACTTCCCAATTGAAGACCTACCTATTTAAAGAAACAAGTTCACAGCCACAATGAGATAAAAAGTATATTTTACATAAAGGGTGTACATTATTGTGCAATATTTTCAATTGCAAAGCTTGGGATTCCAAATGTGATCCAATATAAACCAGAGTTTTGGTAAACAAGCATGTAGCTCTCCTTTTATTTTTTTTTTTTTTAGATAAGAGTTTTCATGTAACATTTGAGGTGCCAAGCAAGAGAGGGTGAAATGCTGCTCTCTACAAACCAGCAACACACAAGCACAACTTTCCTCTGCAGGAGGATGAAATCACACATAAATAAAAAATAGGGAGAAAAAAAAAAATCAACCAAGAACAAAGCTAAATAAAAATAATAAAACAAAAGCAACAGATTAAATTCTTTCCTTCCTCATCCCCTTTAGAGGCAGCACGAAGTCAGTGCACTTGCACAGGATGTAAGTCAGGGCAGAAATTGGCCCTTCAGCTCTGAGAATCCTCCAAGCTTTCCCAACAGCTTGCAGAGCGTAATTTGGGCTGGGTTATTTAAAGCTACACAGGATAATACAGCACAAAGACTGGTGTGAACAATAACTCTTGCACAATTTATCACGCAGAGAAGAGCTACTAATCTTTTTAGAAAACAAGGTATTCAAAATTATTTAATGCTAATATTTATGCATCAGAAAGCATTCTAAGCACAAAACAGCCCTCCTCCCCCTCCCCATCCCCACACACAACATGCATTTGTGAACATCTTCAGCTACAATGCACCATATTTTCAGAGGGTCTTGAAATTATCGTACTGTATGTTGGCATTTATGAAATTCTGTTATTAATGCCACTCTCATAACAAAGATAAGCTGTGTTTACAATACTAATACCTTCCACAAATAATTAGGTATGTATAGCTACACATATAGTCTTCTATAGCAGTGATGGCTCAAAACTGTAAATTTAAAGTATATTATTGTAATAAACAGCAATAATAGCAATGATTATAAAAATCAGTTTGGCATGCTTCTGCCTAGCAGAATTCTGTACCACGCTGTCAGTTAAAAACAAAAAAACAAGAAAAGAAGTAATATCTTCTGAGGAACGATTATTTTCTTAGCTCTTCTTTATTGTTTTGGTTTTTTCCTCCCATTACATCCTATTGTTTTTAAAAATAAAAACCTGGAATTATATCAACCTAAAGGTAATTACAAAATTAGTCTAAAGTAGCAACTCTTCCTAACCAAGCAGATGGGTATCAATCCATCACTGCACCTACATGACTGCTGCTACATTCTTTTTAAATTTTAAGTTTTTGAAAGTACTGCTGTCTTTGAATAACTCTCAAAGTATCTCATAAGAACAAGGTTTTCTTTACATGTCAACTCAACAGTCTAAAAGTGAAAATTGTAAATTTTCATATATCAGGTTTTTATAAGTATTAAACATAATTTTTTAAAAATATTGGCATAATTCCACTGCTTCCTAGGAGAGCTGGATGCTCCCTTTGCCTCAGTTAGCACAGGTACAACAAATCATAAAAAACCCTTTCCTTTTTCTCTTGCATTCAATACAGGTTCCATATCCAACTCAACACAGTTTTTACCAGGCCAGTGAACTCCATATTTAAATTTTTTTTTTGGCAGCACTTCTGCTGCAAGACACTAATGCTGTGTTTGTTTTGGCACCACCATGGCACAACAGAGAATTAAGCACCTTCTATGTGATCTCCAGCTGCAACACTGCAGAAGGATAAGAAAGTCACATGCAATCAAGCAAAGTGATTTTTGGCAACATCTCCAACTTTGATCTAAATCAAAACATCAAACACCCACAAGCTTCCAGATCACACCTAGCAGGGGGAAAGTGGGCACTTCACTGTAATTTAGATGGACCAAGGGGTGTAGGAAATTGCCCAACTATTTGTTAGATTTAGAAACAGGGAAAAGGGGTTGATATCCTTATCACTGAGGACATTCAAACACATACAACTGCATTTGAAACTGATACAAATTAATTGCAGTACCTTAGCCATCAGAGCACTCTCCACTAAGTCAGCCTCTCCAGATTGCTTAATACTCAGATCCATTAGGCTGAAGCTCCATGTTCAGCTTTCCAGGGTGCTACTGCCCACACATTCCCTTTTAACAAGTTTATGTTGAAGATCGTTTTCCTGAAGCAAAAGACTCAGTTTGCTAAAAAGAAATAACACTATTATCAAACAAGAGGCAAAAGCAAGAGAACAGATAGCTGAAATTCCTCAAACTCTCTTTTCACAGTCCCTTTTAAGTTGTCTCAGACTTCATTCCTTATCTCTGCATGTTGAACCTCAGTCTTGAGTTTCTGCTTATTGGTCTTAGCTTCTCCAAGGAACCTCTGATGGTTTTTTAATGAAGCCATAAGATGGATATCCTCTGAGAAGTTGTGTTTTCACTGTTTTCTCATAAAATATGATTCTTCAGCCCACCCTTTCCCTTCATCTTTTAATTCCAAACCAACACTAAACAGAACAGCAGCAGTAACAGCAACCTGGCTCGTCCCACTCCTGTGATTATGGAAATTCCTCCTGCTGGCTTTTTCTATAATTGTACATGTTTTCTATTAGTTTAATCAAGGCCTTTGGTGGCCCTAAATTTCCAAAACATGCCATTTCTGTGAGATAACCTTCTACACCTATTTCCAAGACAGATATTAGTAGATTCAGCTAGATTGTAGCTACACTGATTTCCATCTTATTACAAATACCACATAAAAGTATCTGTTGGGTCTTCCTCATACATTCTGCAAGTATTTCTTTCTTATTATTTTCTGAAATATATCTATATTCTTTTTACCTTCTCTTCCTCATTCAGTCCTGGATGTTTTTTGTAAGTCTTGTTCTGAACAAATTGTGTTCTACTCAATATTCACTCTGTGAGTCTATGAATTAATATTGAGCCTCAGCTTTCACCTTTTCCTTTGCAGTTTTTTACTGAGGTTTTGATAAGTCTCAGAATGCCAACATGCATTCTCTCCTCCAGTTTTAGTAGGAAGTCTCTAAAAACCTGTCCCATCAGTTTTTTTACCCCACAATGCAGAGCACTTCATTGTGTTCTCTCCATCCTTTATTCTCTGCTGGCTGTCCTAAGCCATTTTCTGAGGCTTGTCTGTCACTGCTGGCACACCCAGCTCAATGTGTCCTTCAGCTTACACATCCCTCTGCTGCTTTTACACTGATTGCTTCTCCAGTTTTTTTTTTCTTTTTTTTCTGCATCTCTGTTTACTTCCTTTTTTGTGTCTTTGGTTATCCTATTGTATTGAGTTCTTTGGCTGATGACTCCCTTTTTATTCTCCTTCAGTCTCCTATTTAACAGTCCCATTTCAACTATTATTCAGCTCAGTGTAAGGTGACTACCAAGACTCCCAAGAAGTTGTTGACTTCAGGCTTCCACACAGAGATGGTTAATGAGAAAAAAAACAAGACCATGCACCTGGAGATTTGGGGAACAGCAAGGACCTCAGGGTCCAGCAGATCAAATCACTTCATTATTTCCTAATCTGGCCATTAAAATAAAACCTAAAAGCTATGAATCAACCATAAATTAGACACAGCTTATTTTCCATTTGGGATAATTTCTTATGTGTGTTCTGAAAAATCTGGTCTGTCTTTTAAATCTGCACCGTCCTTGCTGCCTGTAAAAGGGAGCCAGTGATCTGCATGACAACACACTTGATCTTCTTCCAATAGTCAAAGTCATCCTGGGCTTTCTCAGCAGCAATATCAAATTCCCTTTTTTATGTGTGTGTGATGGTTTCTGTTGGAATAGCTTCTTCATTATCAGGAGACAGTTGCTAAAGAATATGTTTAGCAAATTTCTCTCTCATTCTCCTCATCAAATTAGTCAGTTGTTCCAGCTGAGGAATTCCAACTCAGTCCTGCTTTTCACATTTTAAAAATCTCCCTTCATCCATAAAACATTTCTTCTTTAAAGGTATTGACATTTTCTTACCTAGCATCTCAAAAGAGTTTATAAAATCCAGGTTGAAAGCAGTATATTGGAATCTAGGTACTAGATTACAAATTGCTATTTGATCAAAATATAAGCCAGCTAATTTATGTGTTTCGTATTTAAATGTAGAAGCCTTCATATATTTAGGATAAAAAATGTCTTTAAGTGAATGAACAAACCAGAAAAGCGTAACTAACACTGTCAGTGAAGTTACTGCAATAGGTGCAAGGGGGGCTGGTTCCTGGAGGCAAAAGAAAAGTAAAAATAAATAAATAAAGATTATAGTGTGAAAATGCAAGCTAAAAAGGTGCTACTTTACATACTACACATATCTGCACTGCAAGAGATATGAATGCAAAGGCTGTCAAAAAAGCCTAAAACTTATAAACACCTCAAGATCATAAAGCTTTCAGCTTTAAGATTTTAATAGAAAAAGCCAACAGCTGAACTCTCTACTCAGACCAAAGTTTCAAATAGAATCAAAAGATGTTAAACTTCCTTACATTTGGTTAAAAGTGGCTGTAAAGGCTCAAATCCCTGATTACAGGAGTCCCTCTCATCTGTGCTAAGAGACAAGACAGACGTTCCTGCCAAAAGCTCAATGTCAGCCCGACAGGAGAGCATTCCAGGGGTCTGTGCCTCTCACTGCCATGGCCAGGCATGGCCAAAAAAAGAACATGGGTTAGGATTATTCTTTACAGCAGCACCAGGAACCAGCAACAAACACTGCCATTTTTCTGGGCAGGATCTAGTTAACTGGCTCCTTTTGGAGCAACTTCAACAAAATAAGGAGCCTTGGTTTGAACATCCCAAGTATCAAGGTCAGGACAACAGCAAAGTACAACATCAAGCGACACATTGGAGGGGATGGCTCTGGAGCAGCTGGTTAGCTTCCATGATGAATGGGAATTACAGCAGTTTTCAAGAGACCAACAGAAGGCTGGCAGGGTCCTAATCAGCTATAACATCAGTAGTAAAGATCTGAGGAGACTAGAGCATTTCCAAACCTAGAAACTTCTCTGGGCTTTAGTTTCAATAATTATAGCTGTGACAGCTGGACGGTGTGGGTACATGACTGGAATGGGTTGGAGTTTTTGACATATGGTGCTATTGGAATCCTGTCTGTCAGGAAAGGAGCATAAAATTACCCCCAACAACTGGGGGCTGCGGCTCATGTCATCCTGTCTCAAAGTAAAGGAGCAAAGATGGCATTTCTGCAGGTTAACATTCAGCAAATGACAAAATGTCATTCAAGTAATGTTACAGCAGAACATCAGTGCAAAGCGCTGCAGGGTCACAGGGGCAATTTAAGTTAACTGGAGGAAGCACGTTGGCATGCCTGGTTTTCCTTCTGCTAACTAAATTTCTAGCTGCTCTTATCCTCCTGGAATAACCATTTGGTGCTGACACTGCGGGAAGTGGCCTCACATGGCTTGAAAGAGACTCCAGGTGTGCTGAACAATAATTTCAGATAGTTAGTTCTTTCTAAGTATGCCTCTGATAAGGTCTTTTTTTCCACCCTGCATGTTTTAGCCAGTTTAAAACTCATGCACACCCAGGGAGAAGGTAAGCCCTGTCCCTCCCCATAAAATGATAGTTCCGTCAAAAGGCACCGTGTAGTGGCCAGTAATTAATTTTTCTTTACATTCTACTTATTAAAAATGAATGTAAAGACTCTGAAGCAAAAGATGTTCTGTGTAATGAAGTGACACAGACCTGTTTGTCAGCAGGGTGATCACTCTGCACAAGGCCTGTTTCTGCTGGGAAGGATAGCTGAACTATAGGTTGTCAAGGCAGAATTTTATCTCACTTTTCCTCAAGCTCTGAGTTGTGCATGCTGAAATTAAACCCTTTCATTACCACTCCCCATTCCCTGTCATTCCTTCTTCTGTTGCCAAATTTGCCATTAAGGGCAGGGTTGTTTCCTAGTGTACACACAGAAATATATATGCTTACCTTGCAATTGCCAGGCCAGAACTAGGAACTAATTTTTTTTTCCCCTTTTCCTTCTTGGATTTTTTTTGTGGCACAAAACCTCCTCCAAGCTGGAAACAGCCCACTCCAACATGCAGGAATTTGAGCAAGCCTGTCTGAAGGCCACCAGACGTGAACAAGGAACTTCTGCTCATATGGAAAGGACACACACAGGGAAGGTGACAGTGGGACTGTGTTACCAAGCAGAGAGATCGCACAGAACACAGGGATGGATTAGAGAAATCAAACTAAAACTAGTGAGACATGTTAGGAAGAAGAGGAAGTACAAGATCAATAAAAGGAAGGTTAGAAACACCATAGTAACACTTTTAATTGGTGCTAAAAGATCTGCTTTAAACTAGTAAAAATTCAGAATTAAACCTGAACTGTAAGGGGTTTTGGATGCACATATAGCTTCAAGGGCCACCACAGCATGAGAAATTTTACATAATATACAATTTTGACTCTAGTAATTTAAGCTTATTTTCTACCTTACATGACACAATATGAAATTTGGGCAATTAATGATGACTCAGAGGAAATAGATGCCATTTGAAGAATGAACACAAACACAAATATATTTTAATCCCAAAGTATCTTTTTAGATTTTTTTTTCACAAAAATGTGGGCAAAATCTTTTCAAGCAGCATTTCTACAGGTGAGCTCTGTCTTGAGCTCTAATATTTTACTGGTTTGAAGTACTGTGGACTTCCTTTCTCACCATCCCCTGGTATTCTGGGATGTTCCCCTCTTGATTTTTGTTCACGTCTCAGAGAGCTTTTCTGATGTTCATTATGTTTAAGAGGGAGAGAGAGGATGAACCTCATTATGTGGTTACATGACGGTCATTTCACACACAAAAAATAAAAGCAGAGAAAGAGGAATAGGATAAAGAACGAGACCAAGAACTGCAAAACTAATAAGCAGGATAAGACAGAAATACAAGGGTCTACTTTCTGCACATTCTCTTGAGTGTTGAAAAACAATAAACTTTGGTTTCCAGTACATTTAGAGCTCTGTCTTAACCAGGGTTCTCAAATGTGTTAAAAAATACCATATGGGGCTTAGTGGTTTTGATTAGAAATGCATTAATGTGGGACAACTGGCTTTTCCAGAAAAAAAGAAATTTCTAACAGGAGAGGACTGCTATTATTTATATGAGCTGAGATCATCCCATTTTACTGATTCATTTAGACTGATGCCAACTAGAGCCGAAAACAAGCATTTCTTCTTAAAGAAATTATGAAATTACTGTAGGCTTTGATCTAACATCACCCAAGTTTTCATTTACAGGGACTCGCAGCACAAGCATTAGTCACTGGAAATATGTACTTCATTGCATATCTTACCATACAGAAAAGGAGAGAGAAGCCTATTTGATCAAAAAATTTGGAACCATAACCTCAAGCCAGGTTTGACAGAACTAACTCCTGTTTTTTCTACTTCAGTCACTTACATTAACTATTTTCTACCAGAAAGTGGATCACTCAAAGTAGCAAGGCTTGAAACACTCATATCCCTTTGGCTTCTTTCCCACCATTGTAAAACATGTCTGTCCAAGGAGCTGTTTTTTAAAAATGCACACACAGAACTACATGCCCAAATAGAGTGTACACTTATTTGTTTCTATTTGCAAATATTTGAACTGTGCTTTTTACTATCAGATTTGGCGTGCAGTGTTTGGAGCTTAAAAATCTCCCCTTAGGCCTGTAAGACTATCCTGGTTCAGGAAAAAAAAATAAAATCAAACAACAACTGCCCTCAAGCCACATCATGCAATGATTAAATATGAAATGCATATAACACCAATAAAAGAAAAGCACAAAAAGTGGATTAACAAGATACTCAACTTCATCCAGTTTAACTGAAAGACAATGAATCAGGACAGTAACTGAAAGTCACTGCTACAAGTCACTAAAGGGTTATAATAATGGCCAAGACAAAAAGGTTCTATTCTCAGAGCAGCTCGCACTGAAAGAGAGCATGTTACCATAGTCTGATGAAGAAATGTGAAATATAAAGTGTCAAACAGAAGAAAATGCAATCAGTTCGCTGATCCTACACTGAAGAATTAAAGAAGGCAATAGCCTTGAGGAATGAAGGCACCTCTGATCTGTCGCACAGCATGGGCTGCCTGTGTTCCCCTTGTCAAACAGTAAATAATCAAAATCAATGGGAGGTAGAAGCCGTCTAAAAAACTCAAAGGAAAAATAATTTCCCAGATATACCAATAATAAAAGTAATTCCCGTGTTATATAATTCTAATTATTAGCAAAATAGAAAAGGCAGAGACCCGGACTAAAGTTTTTATTCTGTATTTCCCTGGTATCTGTGAGGGTTTGTGGTATTCTGGGGTTATATTTTCAGCTCAGTCTATCCTCCTGACTGATCATTTGGGCAGAACTCCTCTGCAGCCCCGTGGGGAAACAAGTCCAACAAGCCCCAGGAGAGCTTGGCTTGGGCAAAGGTACTGAGGGCACCAGCATCAATCCTAATACTTTGTGACCAAACGCAGCCAGGTTAACTTGAAGGCCACAACTCTGTCACACATCAAAATGATGGATAAATTTCTGGTGTATAAACCCAGTGCAACAGAAGAATTTACTACTGTGGATAGAGAAGCCCTTTTCAGTCCTCTGGATTCCCTTCCTTACCCCACCTTCTACCATCCAAATTTACAAGTTCAGGAAGAGGAGGCAGAAGTCGTGACTTCTATGGTGATGCCAGAGATCACAAATATGCCAAAGTCCCAGGTTTCTGAGTAAAGCAGACACACAGGACATAGCAGAGAGCACCAAGAACACAGGTAGACATCTCAGTCTAAGTTAAAGGGACTATTTCTCCACCTTTTCTCCCTCCATCTAGATTTGGGGTAGGAAAAACTTCAACAAATGAATTGCTTGAAAGAAGTATGTTCTTAATATTCACATGAGCAGCTGCTGATTATCAGCTTTATTCTGCAATGGTACAGTGCCTCTGTATGCCATTTTGGTGGGCTGGCTTAGACCACCACACACTGACATGAAATTCAGGAGTAACTCTGGGATTTCTGTTCCCTGAAGTCAGCAAAAGCTTCCAGTATTGCTGGGATGGTAACAGCTGTCAGTCTCTCAAGGGAAAGGCTTTGCTCGTGTTGCTCTTGAAATGAATGATGAATAACATTAGAAACATCCTCACTGATACAGGCTGACAGTTGCCTTTATTTTCTAGAGCTAGAACTGCAGCAGATGCAGGACAGGGCCTGGAGAACAGAGTGGTTTGAGGCTGCACAGTGAGACACTCACTGTGTCAGGCAGCTTTACACAGAGTAGTGGAATGAAGGGAGAAAGTGGCCAATCCAAGAGATAAAAAAGGGCCACTTCCAGGACAGTGCTGTGGATCCCTGACAGCTCACTGACCATCTCCTCTCCAAGCCTTACTGGAGGCTGAGCCACTTGGCTGGGCACCCCTTTGTTGTCAGTGCCTCTTTCACTAATGATGCTGGCATTGCTGCACTTGTCTCTAACTGCACCTGGGCATCCTGGGACGTGAATAAATTAGAAAGCAGAGCTCCTTAGTAAATCTGTTAAGGTAACTGGGCCTAATCCAGAACACCTAAATTAGGAAGCCATTTCTGCAGTGCCCACTCAGAGCACATGGCTCCTGAAATAGCATCTAGGAATCATCTGAACACTCCTGAATATTCTCAGAGAGGAAGACCCTAGATACTAAATATAGCCTTGGTGCTGGGGTCACACTGCCAGCTGGGAAAATATGGCTGTGTCGTGGTGTTTAATACCATCCACATTTCTGACACATCAGCCGAGCCCCTGGGTGATTTCAAAGAGGCCAATTATAATTACCTCTTCCTAATGGTGCCACAAAAGAGTAATGGCCACACTTGTTCAGCAGATCTGGCCTCTGGGGAACAGGCCATGGAGTGACTCAGTGCTTCCTGCAGCCCTGTGTGCTCCTCAGAACCTCCAACCCTGCCTGAGATCCCTGCCTGCTGCACTTCATGGGCCTCCAGTTCTACCAGGGCTTCCAGGGACAATAATCTGCCTTCCCAGAACATGGGACCCCAGTCTAGATTAAATCCAACTGCCTCCTGCAAGTGACAGCATTTCTTTCACAAAGGTATTTTTGGTCAGTGCAGGAATAAAAACAAACAAGGGAATAAGCAAACCCCTGGTGTTTCAAACCACTAAAAAAAAGCCTGTAGAAAATCTTTTCAAAAGACCAGCATCAATATGCAGTTTGTAATTGTCTTGTCACATACTGTATACTGACTTTCATGACTTTTCCCACAGTATTTCAGAGGTTGTTATAAATGCCAACACAGAAGGGAAGTGGGTGTTTCACCTCTGACTAATGGCAGCATTTACTAGCCTGAAGATCTCTTCTTATATCCATCTAATAAACTGGTTTGTCAGTAGATAATACGAAATTCCATCTGACACACTTGAAAACTAAGTGCCAGACTCAGAGTATATTTCCATTTCAGTACACAAGACTTTATCCATGGAGTTTCTATCAGCTTCAGTGCGTGCTCCCCTCACATATCCAAGAGGGAACAAGAGCCCAGCGGAACACAGCCAAGACTTGGACAAACCCCTGGGGAGAATAACTTTTAAGACAACCTTAGGATTATTCTGCCTGATTTTTCTTGCAAACACAATAGGCCTGGAAACTACCAAAGCTCTGTTGGACATACCAGAGGTGGGTGGAATTTGATTTTGCTCATCCTTTCAAAATGCCTCTGAGCTTTGTCAATATTCACAGTGGTGCGAAGGTTTTGAGAAAGCAGTTATACAGCAAATTTGAATGATTAACGATCCAAGACATTTTAAGACATTATTTCTCTATTTTCAACATAAATAGTGTGTAAAGGGTGTTTAAAACCTTAATGAATCGAACTGTATGAGTAAATAATGTTAATCATTTTAATTGCCCAGTAGTCTGAAATTAGATTTAACAGTCTGATAATGTATAACTTTAAAGGAATACAACCCTGCTCTATAAAAAATCCCTTCCAAGCCAATTCTAATAATTTCTATTTATCTTTTATGACATTAACTGTTCCACCACTCCGCCGACAGACAGCCTTACGCTCACATTTAGTTTAAATGCGGCGCAGTATAGTTTTTCATTATCATTAACGTGCTCCTGGTGGGCAGAGTGCAATGCAGTGGCACTGGTCACACTTCATTGCTTTATCTCATATGACAAAGAGAGATGATGTGCTTCAGCCCAGGCCAGGAGATGAAAGCAGAGGTGGCCATGGCAAACTCCCCCTGCTGCCGAGGAGCCGCGGCCAGGCTGCGTCGTGTGACTCGCTAACAGCACGAAGGGGCAGACAAATAGATTTTCCTCTATATTTATAACCAGCATCATTCTTCCTTTCAGGCCTTTCAGTGCAGGTAGCTGTTTTATATGAAATGAACAATCTTTATAGACGTACCAGAGCCATAACAAGGCTGATTTTCAGCGAGGCTGAGGTATATAACTCTTACAGAATTGTCAGGCTTCTTGCTCAACAAATCAAGCCTAACTTATGATGTTTGCAGTGTAATTTTTATTCCTGTTTGACTAGCCAACTACCCAGTGGTAATAGGATGTTAGAAAAGGGCAGTAGCAATGTTTGTACATGCCATGATTGATAGGCAAACTCTGCATTTTTCATTTATATCTCCTGATTCCAAATCAGTTAAGTTTAGGAAAAATGAAACAAAATGGCAAGAAAAATGCTTGCAGATTGCAGCCCAGCACTCTCGTAGATCTGAGTTCAGCCCACATCTGCTCGGATTGTCTGGAAACATTAAGATATCTAAATGAAAATCAATACTATATGTGCCAGCATTTACTACCAAGAACAAGCATCAAGAGACCTCAGCTAATCAGGCTTTCAAGCTTGTACTTGAGCCATAGTCTGAACCCCAGGGGTGTCCTAATTGGCCCAGACTAATCATAGAAGAGTTAAATTTATAACCAGCAAAGACATCTTGTTTTTCTTACCAGTCATCATTTTGAAAGGGAAAGCCTCACCTGTGTGGTAGTGACGAGTGGTGAGAGCCACTGGTCATGCAAGAAGTGCTGCTCACCTGTCAGAGGTAAAGGAAAGACTAATTTACTGTCCTCCATAAAACCAGTCAGGCACATTTAAGCTTTTGGTGGGTATATAGTGCTATCAAACCTTTCACATGAACTGCATATTTCCTCAACTTAAAAGCTCTGCACTTAACACTCCTGCACTGGGAGATAGAAGGTTTATATTTTAGAGGTAAAAGACCCTCTATGCACTGTGATCTCCTAACCTAATTTTTTGAGCCAGCTAAATAAATATATTTCCGAATCAAATGCTGTTGGTGGAACTCTGTTTTCTTTTTCTTCTGCAGTGAATGCAGATGTGCACAGAAACCAACACACAGCAGTTCAGTCCATATGATACAAAGACAAACATGTATATTATTTTTCTATGCTAAAAAAAGAATTCCTTATTGTAAAATAAAAGCATTCACAATATCTTTTGGAAGACTTTTAAACTGTACTGTTAAAAATTACACTGCATCAGGGGATTGGGTTCCTAATATTTGTATTTGGGATGCCAAATGCGAGCAGATTTTATCCCATTTTCAACAAATTAAACACAAATATGTAAAATGTTTATAAAACTCAGTCCTCTATTTTGGGCTTATTTTGAGCAACTTAATAATTCTGCATAGATTTCTTTAAACAGAACAAAATAAAATTATGAATTAAGCCTAGAAATGCAAAATCTAGTGTTTTTCAAGCTTTCTTCAAAAGCATATGTAAACATCCCTCGAGATTCACATCTACCAGAAGTTTAATAACATTATTTAGATTCTTTGTGTCCCACATGTTAGATGTATTTTTAATGTGTACCTCTTAAAACAAAACAGAAAGTTGTCAGCTATCGTATTCCCCCTCACCACAGTTAATGGTTTCCCAGACAGTGCTCTCTCATGGAGACATCCTGGCATGTTGTGATCAATGAAAGCTTGTTTCTCCCATGGCATGATGTTTCCCTTGGATTCTCATCTCCCACTAGTGCCTGCTGTGAAATTTTGTCAGTTCTTTCACCTCTCAGGAGCTCTCTTGTCCCCCATGCTGTAAGCTCCAGCGTTATCTCCCTGAATCAGTCTTGCTGTCTCTGCTGCTTCACCTCCCACTTCTCGTGGGACAAGAAGGCTATCTTCATCTTCCCCTTCAGTCCTACTCCTGATAACTCCCTGCTCTCACTGCAGCACACAGCAAGGTAATGAACGAAATAAAGCAGATAGGGAATCCCAGCCAAAGCCACACACATCCACTGAGGGGCAGGAAGGCAAGCACAAGTCTCTCCCAAACAATTCTATTATCTCACTTAGTGTTTCTAGCCTGGATGCTACATATGCCACTCTGCAGGAAGGTACCAAAAGCATTCCTAACCGTCAGTGCACAAAATTAGGTTCAGATACCTTCTGCCTTTGCTGTACTTCTGCCCCCCTCAAAAATGATTTAAATATTAATCAAAAATACTTAGTACTTCTTTGTACCTTCAGAAACCTTTTGGTACAAACTGTTGATTTCTCTTTACCCAAAGCAAGACTTCAGTATCCTCACTTTTCAAACACTTAAGAAAAAGGCAACAACTCTTACACCAACAGAATTTTCCTCTTATACAAAACCACAGCTCTTACAACTCCACTTCCTGGCTCTGACTGACATTGTTTAACAAATCCTTTTGGAGTGGTTTAGGAGGCTATCATTTCCAATTCTCCTCTCTGCTTCTCCACCACCAGTCGTTCCACATGCGACAAAACAAAAATTTGTTCTGCAGCTGCCCCACTTCATTACCAACAAAGGGAAAGGCTGCAGGAAGAGCCTGGACCTTTGTGTGCAGAAGGTGAGCCTGGGGAAGGGCCTGCTGCAGGTGGCTGAGCTGCAGGAGGTGGTGAGGAGGCTGCACAGCATCAGAGAGGCTGAGGAGGAACCAGACAGCTCGTTCCAAGCACAGCCTGCAGGGCACGCCCAACCCACGGCCAAGCAGCCAAAACCTCCTCCAGCAGCACACGCAGGAGGCAGGGGGGCAAGAATGCAGGAGAGTGGAAACTTCCAACAGCAAGGACCTGCAGGAGGAACAGACTTCCCCCAAAGCCAGAGGTGCCCTTGCAGAACTGCTTCACTGCTCTGCAGACTGAAGGTGACCTGTCACATCAGGAACAATACTGGAGATGAGTAAGGCAGTCCTTTTATCAGTATTATTTTATCTTTATTTAGATGGCTTTTATTTTTGCCATCCCTTGAATGCTGCTGCAAACTCCTGTGCTATCAGTAGTCTTATTCCAGGTGTGAAGAAAGACATTTCAGCACCAGGAATACACTATGAAAAACGTCCTACCTCCAGCTAACTGCAGTTAAAATCCTAGTCCAAACAAATCCAGCAGTGAAAAATCAAACTGATTTCAGTGGAATCAGGATTTTATTCCATATATTTTCTGGTATTACTCTGGCTTGACCCCTCATATAAAAGGTAGGTAAAGAACCAGCCTTGTACACAGTCAAGCTGAACTGAGCAGAAACTCTACACTATTGCTAGTGGGGCTCTGTTTCATTCACAGACAGACACAAAGAAAGGGAAATTTAGATATCTGGCTAAAACAAACAAACAAATACCCCAGATACTTACAGCATCTTGACAAAAAGTCAATTAATAACTCTGCTGTTGAAGGGTGTTTCCCCTCCCTTTCCCCAGTTTTGCAGCTCTGTTGGGCTGTTAAAGCTGACAAGAGCAGTTTGAGGGATGAGGAACAGACAGGATTGCCCCAAGGAAACAAGGACCACTCCCTTTCCAGCAGCTCTGTGGCTCCACAGAGGGTAAATCAGCCCCAGCAGATGGAGGGCTCAGTTATAAAAGAGGAGCCCTGTACCAACCCTGCTGGAAGGAAAGTCTTCTGTACGTAGTAGAGAAAGGTGTGCAAGCCCCCTGCAGAGCTGAGAGCAGGGCCCAAGTCACCTCAAACTCTCATTGAAAAGATGATTGATTCTGCTCTATTTTGCTTCTTCCAGCAAAACATTGCAGGATGTTTTCTCTGCTGCTTGCCTCCAAGTTTGCTGCACTTGTTTGCCAAGTCCTGGGGTTGTCAAACGAACACCAACTCCCCCTGATGGTGCACACCTATTTTCCTTGTGTTGCAAATCCTCCTTTTCACTAGCAGTGCACAGTACAAACACACGTATAATTCTACTCATTTTCATGTGATACTGAATGAAACGACTAAAAGCTTATGCCAAATTAACAATCTTTTCTTGGCAATTTCACACTGGGATTCTATGCCAACTTCTGTTTAACAAGCAATGTTATTAACAGAGAAAATAAGTTTTTTTTGTTTCTGCTTTGATTTGCCTACTTGAATCTTCTGGTGTGGTGAATTTTCCCGTGCATGTGTGTATCTAAAAACCTAACAAGGGCAAACAGCTCTATTATTTCCATAAAAATTGCTAATGCACTCCAGTTCTAGAAAGTCTAGAGTTTGGGGGTTATTCTAAATAGATTAAAATCAGTATTCAAAACAGAGTTTCGAGGCACAAGCTTCAGAGTCTCCTCTAGACTGCACTATCACACACTCCAAGAGCTGGGTTTTCTGTGAGGATCTCGCCTCTTAGCGCTACTCAGGAAGTGGAGATGAATCAGAAATGAGATTTAACCAGCCAACAGATTACTCCCCTGGCACGGGGAACACACTGCTGCTAACGTGCCAGCTCTCCTACTGCCACCCACCATCTCAGCATATGGGGTGTGTCAGGAGGAAAAAGGCAGCAGAACAGCTCTGTGCTGTATTTCTTCCCCCCGTCCAGCTCAGTGAAGTTGTCGATGCTACTGGCAGCTCTCAGAATTGCCTACCAGCAATGCAGAGAATACAAGGTCAGGCATGAACACAGCAAGGGAATGACTCTCATCAGTGCTTATTCTAATGATCCTCACGAGCGCAAGAGGATACTTTATACCATATGCAACAACAAAAAAAAAAATTTAAAAAAGTTTACGCCACTTGTGGAGGAACGTACAACAAAATCACGAGTGATCCGACACTTTCTGCTTGCCCATTTCTTTCTTTAGCTTTTCCTCCAGTGCTGTTGCAACAGAGTTAAAACTGTTTTCACACATTCATTCCTTTTATGACTATTTTTACTGAAGCAGAATCCTTAAACACTCTGTGCATGTTTGGGGGGTTCCTGAGTTGCACAGATAGGTTGTTTCTTTGAATTTAAATAATTTGGGCATTGACACTTGTAATTTCTTGCAGTGTGTATCTAAGGTGTCGTCTGAAGTCCCTCTCTACATTTACTCCAATGCACCAAGTTTGAACTTGGAGCACATTTTGTGGATGCTCCACAGCTGAGCTCAGTGACCTAAAGCTGCTTCCTATCAAAGACCAGACTCTTCCAACAGCCCAAATTCCAACCTGTGTTTAGAGCAGGTAGTGCTCATGTCACCTCTCAGTAAAGGCACTTCTGCTGCTCCTTTACTTGTATTTAATGACTTTTGGGCATAGAAAAGATTCTTTATGGGCTACTAATTATTCAGTAAGGAAGGCATAGTAAATCTGAAAGATTGCCAAACTTCATTAAACACCATCCTAAAAGATGAAAAAAGTATAAAATAGGAATTAAATTCTTCTCTTGTTTACTGAAATCTGTGTTATTTTCAGTTTATATTGTCCTGAAAAGGAAGGTCATCTACTCGGGCCATGTAAAAGGGGGCTCCCAAAAAGCTTTCAATAAAAGGTTTAGTCTTACTGAATTTCTGAAGACAAGGAAGACATTTGTCTTTCACAACTCCTGGAGGCTGAGATGCATTATTAAAGAACAGATAGTCAAGTACCTGGATGATTCTGCAGAAAGGACATGATATGACATAAAAAGGATAGTGTCAGTTTAATATCATCATTAGGTTTCAGAGTTAACAATTCATTAATTAATTTTAAACCAGTTAAGTCTCTTTATCCTTTACCTTGATGACCTAAGAGTAATCTGAAATTGAAACATTTCCATACCAAAAGCACAGGCAAAAAAAAGAAAAAAAGCCCTGGATACTTTTAATGGAAACAATGATTTTACAGAAGTTGATGGTATATAAAAATGTTAGTTCCCTAACTGCAGCCTGGAGATTTGATTTCTGGGGGAAAGTAAGTACTTGTACTTTCTTTCCTTTAAGGCTCTTAGTAAGGAGTGCAAATAGTGCTCTTTGCAATACTCCACAAAATTAATGGTGGCTCTCAGAGTAATTTTGTATCTGACAGTAAACTGAAAATGGCTGAATGACGAGTGGTGACTTTAGAGTGACAAGTTTCCTAAAATAATACAGATTTCCTACATGTTCATTTAAAGCTTTCACAAAAATGCTACAACTACTTTAATAAAGTGAATTTTACTCCAGGTATTAGCTACCATGTTGTGTTCTTATTCTATTTCCTATAATTTGCCTGGGTCTAAATATTATTTTGATTTTTTTCTCTCTACTTCTCATAATTTCTTAAAAATTCTTTCATTTTCCCCTTATCCTTTACCTTAAAAATCAGTTCTTTGTCACTGGCTAAAATGCTCCACACCAAAGATTCCATTTTTTTCAAAGCAATCCTTAGGCAGCTGAACTTTGCAAGTATCCAGCATTTCTGAAAATCAAATTCTTTCTTCTCCAGGCAATGCTTATATGATGTTACATCAATTTAATTTGCACAGTCTAATCACACTGATTTAGCTGCCTATATATCAAAGTGAAGTGCAGCCACACCACTCTGCAGTGCCAGCAGAAGGCACTTCTGCTGTTAATCACTGCACACTCAGTCCTGGCTTGGAAATACCACTGAGAGCTCAGCCCATGGTGCAGCATCCCCTGCCCAGCCTGCCCTCTGCTCACACTGATTGCTCACACACTGCCTCTCCTGCTGGGGTTAACTAATGTCCTCTGTGCTTCTCAGGTTCAGCACTGCCATCACTTGCAGAAGTGTTTCTTTGCAGACAGAACAAGTCACATGAAGGGATTTCCATCATGTCTTCTTTAATTCGCCTTGCTACCAACTCCAGGACTGCTTTCCCTGCTTCACTGGATCATTCCAGACCTTGAAGGGTCAACCATAAAGACTTACAAAGATCTTTGTGTATGGCTCATGCAGATCCAGGAACCTTACATGAACTTCTACCTACCCATTACAAAAAAAAAAAAAAAAAAAAAAAAAAAATTAAAAAAAAATTTTAAAAAATCTTCTTACCTCGAGCCTCTCAGAAGATCAACAAAGAGAAAGGCAAAGGTGAAGTAAGGGTGCTAAGCAACAGTTTGAAAAGTGGGGAAAAGAAGCCATAAGGAATGAGTCCTTGTGAATCAGAATAATGGAGTTACTTCAGTTCCAGGGAAGGTTATTCACAGCCACCCAAGTTGTCTTTTAAGAGAAACTAATGTTTTATCTCTTTGCAGAGAAGGTAGAGTATTCTGGGCTTAAATGCCTGCAGACAGTTAAATTCTGTGTTACAGGAGAAAAAAAAGAAAAACAATAAAGATGAATAGCTTTGACCCCTTCAAAATATTTTCTGCACTTCTCATATTACAATTGGCATCAAACACAAAATTACTAAGGCTTTTCATCGCTTTTTTTCTTTTCATTAAAAATGTCCTTGGCTGCATTGGGTTTAAAATATCACAATGCTAAAACAAACCAAAAATTTCTTAGTAATAGCAGCCTGAATGACAGAGTATTAGCACCTTTATCAAACGGGAAATTAACACAACACTGGATTGCACACAGTTTTGAAAGCAGATTTGACTAAGGAATCACCGTTCATTAAGCCAGTATTATAGGAGAAGTGTCTCCACAATTTTAAATGTAATTAAAAAGTTGACAGGACATACACTTGAAGTACCAAGCACTGCAACTCACTTTGACTTCTAGATTTTTTTGTTGATGTTTGGGTTTTTGCACGCTCTGGTTAAAAAACTCTAGTACCATGTCAGTGGATGTTTTTGTATCACATCCACTAAGTTCATAATCTTCTTGCGCTGCCTTTGCACATCATCACAAGCATTTTAGAGTTGTATAATAACAGTCACAGAGTCCACCCTCTCAGCCAGCCCACTTTGTAGAGGGATGATAGTCCTGCTGTATTTATAACGTGCAGCTGTGCCACAAAGATCCCGTACAGCATACGGGCATTTCCTTTCATCAAAAGAGTCCCCTCAGAAATACTTCACGAGGCCTTAAAAGTAACCTTCCACATTTCCTTTTGAAAAGGGGGAGGGAAGAAAAAAAATTTCCACATTGTGGCTTCAGTCAGGCGGAGGACATGACTTGTGCAATCCTAATAAATCAGAGCATTCCCGTGTGGCAGAAGCAACAGGGGAATAGTGTAAGAGCAGTGCTGCATGTTGACCTAAGCAAGAGCTTATCGAGAAATGATGTCCTCTTAAACAGACTCCTGTAGAGATGTTCTGCATTTCCTCTGACAAATTGTAAGTGCCCTGACTGCAACATTCCTAACAAAATAGGGCTGATTTAGCAATGCACAAACTGCCCATTATCCTGCTGCATAAAAAGGCCATTTAAAGCAAAGCCTTAGGACACTGGCCCACTGGAAACAGTACATCTGAAAAATTATCCCCATCTTGTGCCACCAAAGCTGTTAACTACCCTAGGGAATATACCTCATTTACAATACAGACAAATGTTAACTTTAATGAGTTTTAAAACTGCCATTTTTCTTGTTTGACTTTGATAACACTCGAAATCTTAAGCAAATACTTGGCTATTTTTTCACCTGGAATATTATCTAACTGATATTGCCACAGCATTTGTTTTCAGCTGCCCTTGTCTTTCCCCCACTCAAGTCACAATGCTGTGAAAAAGTGCAATTAAAAACTACATCCACTCCAAAACAATTCTGGAAAGAATAAACAATCTATTTCAACAAACTGTTCCTGTCTGAAAACTTTGCATCCCAAGATTACTACTTATCATTATCTTCCCAAGAGATGGAGTACCTTTTTTAAAAGTATCTCTAATGAGATCTACAAATCTATGTACAAGACAGCTTACTTTATTGTGTTTATAATGATAAAAAATATTTTAAAAAGGTTATGGCTCCTGGGACTGATAAAAACACAATGGGGGTAAGGTCATTGGGAAATGCTAATAAAAGTTTCCATAAAATATGATGACTCTCAAGAAGTAACATTGGCCATGAAAAATAACTATGAAAGTCTATTTCCTGTGATGGTAAACACTCAATTTTTCTAGAGCTGGGTGACTCTCCAAATCCCTTATTTGTTCTGTTGGTCACAGTTGTAGCTCTTGGATTCCCCAACATATTCCATCAGCTGATGCAGTGTTTATGCTGGAACTTCCCCCTCTCATACAAATTTCATGGAAAGAGAACAACAAGCACCTGCTGTGCCCATTAAGAGTATTTTAAGGTCCTAATCTCACTGCCAGTGAGTGACATCCAGCAAAGGCTTGTCCTAACCATAAAAGAGGAAAATCCACACAAACCCCTTCTTTTCTCATTGAATAATTTTTACAACAAGAAATGTTGAGAAATACAGCAAGAACAGGTTACAAGAACAAGAACCCTTAGCCTCTTCCACTCCTTTAGCCTGACGTTCCCTTGCTCCAGACCAACAGCCAGGAGCTGAAAGGAACTACCATTTTCCAAGGAGAATTGCTTAGAAAACAAGTCAGATTACCTTAATGAAATAAATATCAAATAATGGATTCCATGTTCAGGCAAAGTATTTGGGAGAAAGCCAATGTCCTCTCTATCAAATTTTCCCCACCTGCGACCAGCCTTTAAAAACAACAATTTAAGAACAATTTTGTATGCACTTCAGGCTGCCTATCAACACCTATGCAACTATTCAATACAGACACATGTATTCTTGAACACAGCCAAAATTTTGCCTCAAAAATTTATGATTTTAAATTTATCTCAGCAAAAATTTTCTCACAGTAAAAATAATAAAATAAATGGAAAAATAAAAAACATTTAGAGCATTAACAACTGACAATATGAGAGATTTGCAAAGCTGGCTATGAAAAGACTCTGTCTTCAAACACAAATTTAAAGTGGTGAATGTTATATTGGTTTAAGACTCACAAAACTGTTATTTCAAAACAAACTAAAATTATGCAAATAATTATAATCTTTTGGTTATGTAAGGATATATATCATTTATATTTATATATATAGCTTTTTTGTGAGAAAGAAAAACTTAACATAAATTTTAAAAACACATTCTTGTTCAAAAGCACAAGAGGTCTGAGTTTCCAAAACGGCAGTTTCTAACCTGGCTAATATAAAGGTACATTTTTTAAGCTCTTCACATGAACACCACATGTCAGGCCCTACATTTCAGTGCAAGTAGTTTAACAGCAGAATAGATTTGTTCAGTTACAGACAGACCTCAAAAATTCATGTTGTATAATATACATGAAATTCAGAATTATCACACAAAAATATTACTAATGGATCCACTTCAAATAGTTAAATCTACATTTAAAAATATTTTATCAATTATTCAACAGTTTAAATAACTTCATATTGGCAAGAGCAAAGCATACTCCATCTTTATTCCATGAAAAATAATATAACCTTATTTTGAAGAGTATAGACCTAATGTTAGCTAGGCAGACACCATTTATTTATTTCCTTCAAAGGAATAAGTAGAAATTAATTCAGAAAAATTAATATAGATATGTATTGAGGTTAATCAACCACAGACTCAGAAGTGAAGGAATGCAGTTTATGGTGTATCTGAAGCTTTCATTATTGGACACATCTTTTCAGAAATAAAGGACAAAAAAGTAAGCAATATAAAATATTCACACTTTGCATTATTCTCAACTTTATGACTGGTCAGCAGATAGCAATTGCATGACTTATTTCATTTATAAAGCCATTTACTTGATCTGCACACTTTTCCAGAAATCCAGGTTTGATTCCCAAACTCAGGGGCTCTACCTATATCCCTGCACAGAAACCAGGTAACTACTGAAAGATGTATTTCAGGGGAGAAGTCTGTAGAAATTGCCCTGGGGGGAGGATTGCTTTTCCTGTATACTATTTTATTTTTCAGAAGGCAGAATAGGCAAGGTGAGGATCTTTAGTTACTGTGTGTCAGCTTTGTCTCAAGCTGCTTTGAGTTTTACTAAAGAAATGGTGATGGTGAAGGACACCAAAGGAAAAGGGGAAAGGCAGCAGCAGCAAGGGATTGGGAGGGCAAAAGGAGAGCAAAATAGTGACCTGAATCATGGACTAAGGCTCATTGCTACAAACATCTCTGCAGCAATTTAGATGACAGATTTAGCAGACAGAAATAGGCCCAAGCAGTACAAAGATCTCCGAGTTGAGTTAAACCTGTTCCACATTCCTCCTGATTTGCCAAAGTGAAGGAAATCCCCAAAGCCAAGGTTTTATTGCCCTTCCCAAGCCATCACACCATGCAGCAGCTCAGATATCTCCACTGTTTGACAAGAAAAGCTGGAGCACTGTACTGGCAAACTTTTCCAGCACCAAACCATTACCAAACTCCAGTAGAGAGAGAGCATCTGTGTTTTGCAGCATGTCCAGTACATGCAGCCACATTCTGACAGCCAGGGCACGGAGCTGAGGTGTAGGTGGGAGTGCAGCCCTGAGCAATCCCTGCACATCCCCGGATGGAATAGAAAATCCCATTTCTGCAGGCCTGTCTCTCCCAGCCAACACGGAGGAGAAAGATGTTGTGAACCATATTTCTGACTCCTCCACCTCTTGCAGACCATTCTCACACACCCCAGAGCTGCTTTCAAATAGCCTTTGCTCTTGGAGGTTGTAAAACCAAAAAAGACAAACCCCACAGCAATTCAAAGCAAATACTGCAAGGGCTACTCCCCCTTGTCCTTACAGGCTCTGCAGTAGCTGGCTAAACCTTTATCTTCACTAAGTTCAAGGCTTGCACAACATTTCTGAATGTTTTCAAAATGACCAGACTACCTAGAGCAGCAGCAGAGCAAATCCCAGCCACAGCTCCCCCCATGGGTGATGGAGGCACATCTGCATTAGTCTGTGACCAGGTGCAACTTCAAGTAATGTCAGCTCAAAGCTGCACCAGGTGCCAAAAACCCACAGGCTGATGGTGCCACTCCCAGATGTGTCACCTCCTTTAACCAGGGGACAGGAATCAGAGCCATGGAACCAGACAGACCCAGAGATAAAACAGAGAGCTTCTGCAACAGCCCCAGAGGGTGGATATCCCTGAGCCCCACAGGACACAGCATGCACATGTCCAACCCATGATCAGCAACCATGCTCAGTGATCCTCCACCCTTTTCTCATGCCCAAATCCTCATCAGGCCAATGTGTGTATTTCTTTTGGGGTAACCTGTAAACACACAGTGTCCCCCGGCTTCCTCAGCCTCTGACAAAACCCACCAGGATGTAAAAACACAGACCCCTGGAACAAGTGTTCATCCATGGCAAGCATGGGATGACTGGACAGCCACAGCAGGCAGTGCAAGGGGAGCTTTTGTTGTGGAGCCCAGGCTGGAGGTTTGGAGTTGCCCTCAGAGCACAACATTGTTTTGCATATTTTGTTTTTCAAATAGAAACATGTAATATTTTGGTATTAGAAAGGAGTTTTATGCTCTGTAACATAACACTGAGACACAGAAAGGAACTGGAGATTACCAACTGTTAGCCTGAAGATTTATAAAATGCAGAAATAAAAACTTCATGAAATAGAGTTTCTCTTATAAGCTTTGAGTCATTAATAAATTACCAGGATTTACTGCTTGAAATAGATCCCTGTAAGTGTCTGCTATCTTGTTTCATCCAATACTCACTAGTAAAAGCTGACTAAAAATGTTACATACTACTTTTGCTGGGATGAGAGAACAGCTGTTTGATGTTCTGGTTTATAAAAGAGGCCAAGAGAGAGTGTATTTGTTGTGGAATTAATTGGTCCAAATTAAGCACATACTGTTTTTCCAACTTATGGTAGGAATCTATGTGATTTAATAAATATGATAAATGGCTTGTGAGAATAACAAAGGATGATTCTGGGCCACCCCTGTAGTGCACAGACTGTCAGCAGAGTTTGGGTAACTATCATTTCAGCCAAGAAAGAAAGGGGAGAATCTGGCAGAGAGCAAATTCAAAATTTTATCTCAGCTGAAAAGGGAACCAGCCAAAACCATCCTGCAAAATCCTTTTCTCTAAAACAGCAACCTGAACCAAAGGCAGCATCTTTACCTCTTGAATTAAAAAACAAAACAATCAGCTGTCCAATAACAACACACTTTAATTTGTAATATTTAAATTGGTAATGAGGAAGGTGTTTTGTCTGAATTTCCATTTCTTTCAGGGCCTAATTATGAAAGACAGAAAAAAAATGTGCTATGCACTCTCTTTCACATCTCATTACATTTATTCAGCTTTATTACTAATTCTTTGTTAATATAATTTTCACCCTGGGAACTACATTTTTTGTCTAGTTACCCTGATACATGAAACCCTTAAAGCAGGAAGTCCTTGATCACCACATCATATTTCTCATGGTATTTTAAAATGACACTCACCATATTGTTAGAAGTAGGTTCTATCAGCAGGCTGCTCTCTGGAGGTGTTCTTTCTCTCTCTCTCTCAGGTGCCTTAAAGAAGTTTTATCTAGCATGGTGGCCTAGAGAGACAGGGAGCAGGAGGAGAACTGGAATGCTCACACAGGTGTGCCATGCAGCCCTCCCCACCTCGGGTTCTGGGGTACACTGGACATGGTGAGGCAAACCAGAGGATGTGGCAGCAAACCTGAACCCCCAAGCCTCTTAGTGCTGCCACTTGTTAGAGCTGAGAGCCCAGGTGGCGTTTGCAGCCTCACTCACTGTGAGTTTATACAAGTGCAGTAAGCAGCTCCCTGAAGGAGCTGGGGAGGAAAACTGCAGCAAATGTGTGTGTGCACTCAGAATGAAATCCCAGCCCAGAGGACAGACGCTGTAATCCCACCAATGATGTTCCAAACCCATGATGGCTACCAGCCGACAATACCCACAGACCTCAATCCATTTTTATTGTATTCAGGCTGCAGTGTTATATTTCCTGCCTCCCCTTAGCACCACACATACAGTGTACTTGAAAACAAAAATCTATAATATTGATCCCACAATGTCACCACAATTATTCTTTTGAAACAGCCATTGAAAACAAATTACATCTGCACTGCCTTTTCATCCGATTGCTCTGGGTGAGCAATGCTCACTGTAGCCGCCAGCATTTTCAGTGTTAGCACTGTGTCACTGAAGACAGCACAGGAAAAGAAAAAAAAAAATCAGGGGGAAAAAAAAAAAGCATCAGTAACATACTTAAAGGGGGGGTTAGAGGAGGGGGAAGCCATCAAATTAACCAGACCACAAAATGCCCCTCTAACCTGATGCAACATTTAAGTCTCTTAGCTTTCTGCATGCACACCAGGATGATACTGGAACTGTACAGTAGCCAGTTTTCTCTCCTGGAGCTCATAAGGTTGGCTTTTTCCTGCCCAGTAAGCCAAATATAGTTGTTACACTAATTAAATTGACAAAGATTCAAAGAGGGTCTCATTTTCAGGTAGTCTATTTAATACCTTGTGATGACAAAAAGTATTATTTGAAGCAACATGATTTTAACCTCATGTAACATAATTCTATTGACAAACTGTAAGACTTTCCTGACAAGGGAGAAGTGATTAACACAGAAGTGATGACTGCGGAACAAACCAACCCATTCAGATTAAAGCAGTGACACGACCAAGCCTGAAGGAGTCTGTCCAGGGCAAGCAGAGGCCTTTCCACACAAACAGCAGGAATATCCAGCCAACAGAGAGGAGGGGGAGGAAGAAAAGCCCACCTTCTTTAATTCCAGTTTTCCAATACTTTATTTATTTTTATCCCAGAAATGGTTTTGCTCAAAACATGAATCACCATAT